>CANYLF012385452.1:0-10206 GCA_948193215.1 Bocquillonia castaneifolia
AGGCTCTCTCCAAACCTAGTGTTTACCAAGGATTACACCAAACCTAGTGTTTACAAGGATAACACCAGACCTACTGTTTACAAGGATAACCCCAAACCCAACCCAAGTGTTTCCTAATCCTCACA
The DNA here is from genome assembly GCA_948193215.1 of Bocquillonia castaneifolia. NCBI lineage: Eukaryota > Viridiplantae > Streptophyta > Magnoliopsida > Malpighiales > Euphorbiaceae > Bocquillonia > Bocquillonia castaneifolia. Next base: position 126 of record CANYLF012385452.1, read on the forward strand.
AAGATTGACACTTGTACAAGGTAGAAAGATCACTCAACCCAAGCAACAATTGTTCTAGAGTTGTAACTATCCACACACAACCAAAATCCGTAAAAATTACAAAGAAATTAATTCTATGTTTGAAAGATGTTATGAGAGCATTATGGAGATGGTTGTTACTCCAAAATACTCCTTTTGATGAGTATTTACAGGCTCATGAAGTCACATGACTGTTGCCCACACTTCCCCATCAAAACGTACACTTTTTGGGGCTACTTTTGAGGTCTCTCAGAGTCCTGCAAACTTTAAATCTCCAACGGCTACTTGAAAATAAGACCGTTGAGGCTGTCTGGGGTCCTCATCATGCCCGTGAGCTACCTCAGTCTCACTCACCACCAAACCTTCAAGATTCTTAAAAACTTTCTGGAACTCTGGTCGCGGTCACAAATTTTTAGTCGGGGTCATGATTTTTCAGGACTCATAACTTTTTGTAGGAAGCTCGAAATCCTATGAAATTTTTCCGGTAGAATCGTCAAGATGTTCTCTACAATTTTATATCTCACAAACTTTTTCTAGTTCCACCATATTCATGTCCTAAAAAATCAAGACATTTTGGTGCTCCGATATTCTGAGCACTACTCACACCAACAACCATTTATCCCAATCTACAACTCCTTTTGACGTGATTCAAACTACATATGAAACTAGACTTCAAGAGCTACAACCCTATGAAATTTGATGTTAAAAATCCTTAGAATTTTTGGCATCATTTTGAACATGACCTATCTGCACAGTCTTCTACATTGAATTCTAAGCATAATTCACTTAAAAATCTAAAACTAAAAAATTAATGCTCCAAATTGAATTTCAATTTTTACTCAAGAAAGTAGACTTCCATAGCTTTCCATCCATTTAAAATTCAACTTTATAGCATCTCAAATAATGTGCCTAAAGCTACTCCATAAACTGGCTTAGTGTGCAGTCCCGCAATTGGCTTCTTTGGATTTCTTTAAAGCTTAATTCTCCAATCAATCTTAACCATTCCCAAACTTTCCAAATCATATCCTAAGCTTATAAACTCCAAGCTCACCTTTTTCCTAAGTGTTTTCATTAGTTTCACACTTAAACCTATCCACCTAAGCTAATCTTTACACATAAAATTAAGATAGCCCTTAACCCAAGTGTTTTCTTAGGATAACAGTTGAACCTATCCAAGTACATAAGCATTCATCAAAGCTCATCACCTTTGTTAAGGCGTGACCACGTCTAAAGACAAGTGATCTTCTAATCATTATGCACAATCTTCCTATATATCACCATCATGCTCAAGAGTTTCAACATCTTAAGATATTTGACATCTCTCGCAAGCTTCATATACTTTCCATTACTTTCTTATCAACTTCATTATCATTTTTCATATGCTTGCATTGCATCCATCACCTATGAAAATACTTAGCAAACATATTAGTATTACACAATGTTTTGTAACATCAAAATCATAATAAGAGCCTTGAGATCCGTAAGGCCAACAGAATGGTATTGAACATCACAGATCATCTCCTTACAGACTGCAGGCTAATGGAACCGTTGAAGCCGCCAACAAAACTATTAAGAATATTCTTGCGAAAATGGTCAGAACATACAAAGGTTGGTCAGAATGATTGCCATATGCTATCATGGGATACAATACCACTATTAGAAGTGCAATGGGATAAACACCTTTCTCCTTGGTATATGGGGGAGAAGTAGTACTCCCAATAAAGATGCAATACAAGTCGTTACGCGTGGCATTGGAACCACGATTGTTTGAAACTGAATGGGTGAAAAAGAAATACAGGCAGCTGTTGTCTTTAGAGGAAAACAGGAAGAAGGCTTTCTACCATACTCAGCTGTATCGGAAGAGATTGGCTAGATCATTTAACGAAGGTGTCAAGCCCCGTGTTATCAACGAAGGAGATTAGGTCCTGAAGTAGGCTAGGCCTATTCCTTTTGACCTCCGAGGTAAATTCAAACCAACCTAGGAAGGCCCATATCTGGTCATGGAAATCCTACCGAAGGGACCAGTTAAGATCTCAAATTTGAATGGCAATGAATTCACTTAACCCATCAACATAGAAATGCTAAAGAAATACTACCTTTAAAAAAAGAAAAAGAAGAGAAGCCTGATAAGTTGAAAACCCATTCTAGACAACTTATGCAAAAATTAGGGCAGCCTGCTAGGGTGAAAACCTCGCAAAGAGGTGCTTTAGGCAAAAGTTAACGGAAAAGATAAGAAATAATCCCGCTGAGACTCTACACTTGGGCAAAAATCAGGGTTTGAGAGAAAATCTCCAGTCGGAAAACCTATGAAGGGCGGTTGGTAATAGGGGGCATATTAGGCGCGATCAGTACAGTACACTTTTATAAATAAAGTTTGCATTAATAAAGCAGAATCATTGGTAAACATTGTCTTATTTATGATATAGTTGAATGTTTACATTTGCATAAAGGAAAACATTTCTATTCAACATAAGTAGAAGGCGGATATGAGACTTTCTAATACCCAGCACTTGCATGTTCCAAAGCATGCAGATCACGAGAAAGAGAAATAGATGGTTCACGCAGATCACGAGAAAGAGAAATAGATGGTTCACACTCTTCCATCGACACCCACATCTTATATAAGTCATCAGTCACAATGCTGTTATTAAACCTCAAACTGGTAATTCGGTGCCTATTACCCCATTCACGGTAAATCTGCGTAAGAAACTAAGGTTGTAAGAGTGACATCTCAAAAGCAGGCAGTAGAGGCATAATGCGTTGAACCTGGCCATACTGACGACAGAGCCGGACAGAGTATAAAAATTGGAATAATGCAACCTAGCCTTGGGAACGCACCCTTCAAGTAAATCAACAGTTACTCTAGCAAGAGATCACCATGGACAATGCCAATAGATGTTATCCTCTCGTCAGTTGGTCAAGAAGTCATCCCAATCATTCTCTGATAAGCGAAATGCAGTACGGGATAAAGAACGTGCCATCAACTGTCTGGGGGCATAATTGCTCAAGTTCCTGGGAACCTCCAACAAGTCTAGCCTTTCCCTTAACCACACCTGCCATAGAAAAAACAAACAAAAACTCACAAGAAAAGCCCAACACAAATTTTTCCTTTACCTGTAGAAGCATCTGGCTCCCTCTAAACCTACCACCTTGTGAAACACAGTCCAAGCCAACAAACGTCTCTGCCAAAATAACAGGGAACGGATTTGCACCAGCTTCCACCTGATTAATAATATGAGCAATTTGAATGTCGCCATGCCATTAGGGTCAACTAACAGAAAAGCTGTATATAGACAGAAAGCAATAATTCTTCACTAGGAAGGGCATCTGGTCACTTTACGTCTACAAGTTCTGATCAACTCGGGTAACATCATCATCCCACGATGAGAATAGAGTTGTAGAGTTTGAAGCGCCAAGTCCAACAATGGCACCATGAAGCTGGGAAAATCCAACTCCAAACTAGGCAGAGCTACAGGAATTGAAGGAGAAGCGTAACTCTTCCCCGGAATGGTAGCGAACTCTTCAGGTAGGGGGCATATTTCAACACCTCTGAAATGAAACACATGGTCTCGATGGCTTCAATACTTGGTGTCACTATGAAGGAAACATTCATCAATTCTCATACCCCTCAAAGCAACCAAAGGATACAAAGTAAAATCAAAAAGGAAACTTCATTTCTGGTGACTACCACCTAAGAGTTCTTGAATGGGACCCTCAAGCATAGAGGGAGCAGATGAAAGAAGGAAAGCCATTTATATGACAAGAAAACAAGGGAAGGAGATCAAGAAGGAATAGTAAGGGGAAAAATGGCTACGAATGGCTTAAGCAAGCTTCAAAATCACTCCTCTTATAACCAAGGCCACACACTCCAAGCCAAAGTTACATGTACAAACATTGGTGTAGAGATTGGCAACCATGCAAGCCCTTAACTTGTAAAAGGTAGAGGAAATAGATTAGTGGCATTGCACCTGTTGAACACTGCAGTAGACGTCAAAAATCCTGCATGTAGTGCCCAAAGGTCCGGCCAGACCTCCATCAAACATCTGGCAGAACTTCACATCGTAATCAACATCCGATCGAATGTCCAAGACTTGAGATAGCTTATATTTTCTGTAATTCATGCATTTCATAGACATTCATGCACACATACATGTAAACAGTAGATAAAATAGCATTTTCCAGCCATACATTCACGTATAACCATAACACGAAATATTTAATCATCCAAACATGTGCATATACAAACATAAAACAACAGGTTCAGTAAAAGCTGCCTTTGGAAACACAGCCAACATCAATGAATATTCTGAACAAAGGGCCAAATGAGTGCCCAGGAACACAAAGAAAGAAAATATTCACGATAAATATAGAAGATCAACCACGTCTGGGGTGAACGAGTCTCGCAGGCTCTTGCTGCTTCTCCTCATCCTCGGATGCAGACTCTAAAGAGGATGACTCCTCTTCCGTTGAAGACCTCGGCCCAGTCGACAGTTGCATCACCTATGCCTTCAGGATGGCTATCTCTGCATCCTTCTTCGCTAGCTGGGTCTGCAAGCTATGCACAGCTCCATGGTCAGAAACTTGCAAGCTTGAAACATACCAGCCAGCTAGTACGCATCATCAACAGAAACCTATAGGAGCCAGGAGAATCATGAGAAATTTTAAAGTTAGAAGTTCAGAAGAAATAAGTAATACGGCAACCACAACATACTTACATGGCTGACATCGGGAGGAACAACCATCTGATGGTCTGCGAAGGGCATGATTACCTGCTCCTTAACGCCATTAGGAGTGCAATAGGTGAGGGTCGAAGGGGGAAATGAGGTAACTTGCCCAACACTAATCCGGCCCCTCCGACCGGTCGCAGTAGCGCCTCTCCTAGCCAGACCTGAGGCACTACCAGCAGCACCAGCACGAGCCCCTACACTAGAGGTACCGACATGCCCAACAGGGTCACCAGCCATCAAGCTCAAGCTTTGGATGTTCTTAGGCAGCCTAATCACGGCCCTTCGAGCCTAAAAGCATAACCAGAAATGTCAAAATAAGTCAAAGCTGAAAAGTGAAAACAAAGGCAAGCTAATGCATACATCCATGGCCTTTACAATGGGCATAGGAAGGTCAGGCAGGTAAGAACTCTCCGAGAAAGCAGAATACTTCTATTCCTAGACCATGAAGTCCATAGCATCCTCGCCTCAAATCCAGTGGTGGACCTGACGATCGGACACCCGGTGGGTCCAGAACATGTCCTAAGGAGGGTCCTGTGGAACCATCTCCCTCTTGGTCTTCCAGAACTGCTCATGAACTCTTTCTCTTAGAAACCACATCCGGCATCCAGAGCCCTCCGGCAAGAGCCTCCTATCATCCTTCTCTAAGGGAATAAGAACATACTCGGGCAATCTTTCAACATCGCCTATCCAGTCAATGTTAATTTGCCCAAGATAAGGATCCAAAATCAGAACATGATACAAGGTGGATAAAGAAATGCATAAATCACTGAAGAATACTTACACCCTCCTTGGTGTGAGTCAACTCATTCAAAACCGTTCGGTGAGCCTCCAAACTCATCTGTGGGGTCATGTTGTGAGAAGCACCCCACCTCTTGAAGGCAGGCAGTGTCCTGGGAACCCCAATGGCTCAAAAATTCTTTAGCAAGCCCATCTCGATGGCCAAAATCTGTAAAAAGAATAGCAAAGGATCAATAGTGGCTTCATAAACAGTTGAAGACAACATTGAAGGAAGAAACCACTACTTGAATGGCATGCCATAAGCCATTCAGCTTCTTGTACCCTATGGAGAATCTATCTAAGCAAGAGTATAGGTAAGCCAAAGCAGTAGAGCCCCAATCATATCGCCCCATGGCATTAAAGTCCCTCAATAAAGGCACAAAGTGAATCCACAAACTGTTAGTCTCGTTGTTGAACAAGGTATTCACCAGCAAGTGGAACAGAAAAATCCTAGCCATTCGATCTCGGCCCACCTCAGTGACAGACTCTGTATACCTCTGAACTCCATCTGGACCCTCCTAGATAGAAGGTGCAAGCCACTCCAGCATACTAGAATAGACAATTCGAGTATCCTTGTCCAGGAAGATAGGCTGATGACTAAACATATGGATAAAATAGGCATTCCTTTCATCCATAGAGGTAAAGTATAAGGCGCCATCAAAAGGGATCCTCTCGCCAGTACAACGGACCCCAGTCACAACAGCGAAGGCCCCTAGAGTTAGTGTATACTCTCCACAAGGAAGCTGAAAAGTATGGGTACTGCAGATCCATCTCTCTATGAATGCATAGGTGGAAACATGGTCCACGTGGCCTAACTGGTCCAGCAACGTGGCTCGATGGACTTGGTCTCTAATGGACTCTGGCAGCATGTTTCAGGCCTTCCTGGAATTGCATAAGTTCCTAGATTGGGAAAAGCTTGTAGTAGATTCCCTCTGCAGAAGAAAATAGTCAATATAAGTCAAACATACATTTATAGGCACGTTGGCATGCCAAAACCACATCAAAAAAGCACGAACGGGTGCTAAACTCACAAACTGCACACGCACTGAGGTTTTAAACATTCCAGCATTTGTATAACCATAATACAATCATGATAACAAAATCACGAGTTAAAACAAATGAGTTTTGAACAAAAACACACTCCCACAGGGGCAAACGAGCCCAGGAATAGACAAAGTACAGGAACAAGTGCAAACACAGGGATTACAACCCCAATCACATCGACACACACACATTGCGCTCATGCATAGGTAGTAATACAGTAACAAGTTGAAACGAATGAGTTTCGAGTCATTAACGCAAAATCTCACTACAAACGAGCCAAATATTAATAAAAAAAATGCACAAACGGGTGCAAGGCACGGAGTTTACAGACCCTAACACACTCATGGACATGCATTATAGTCACACATAGTCCACAGCACAATCACAGTCTAATAATGTATGAGTTATAGGTGTTAAGCAAATTCTGTACATAAACAGGCTACAAATCCACTGGAACCATTGAACATCCGTGGTCGGATGTTCTCAATGGTTATGCCAGATGTTCACGCATCAAATGAACATCCTGATGAATGTTCACATACCTGATTCACAACACATACTAGGGCAGAGCATGACAACATGCAAAACATCATTGTCCAAGGTTTCATGGCACAGGGTCAAGTCCAACACATCACATACAAGCACAGGAATATATACATATGCAAGGCAGGTATAGTATGACAAAGTGAGAACATTCGACCGAACCTTCAAACATCTAGCTAGATGATCACATAGGTTTGGCCAAATTTGCAAATTGAGGAACAGGCCCAAAGTTGCACCGAAACACATCAACAACGGTCAAATCATAGAAACGAGTATTGGGCAATGAAGACCATCCAGTATTGAAGCATAACAACCAATTTAGGCTCCCAGATTCATCAAGGGTTTGATTTCTGCTCCACTCTCCAAACCACAACCATCCGGAATGAAAACACACTCATCAACCTCAAATATGGAGCAAGATCAATCAGAAAATGAGTTTAGGACATCCACAACAGGTGAGGGAGCCTCTAAGGCCATAAGCAATGCTTGGTTGTCACCCTCCATATCTTTCTCAACGCCAGCTAGAGAGAAAAGAAAAAGGAAAAAGAGGGGAAAAGAGAAAAGAAAATGAAGAAGGAGAATGGGTTAGGGTTTGTCGATAATCTAGTTAGAAAGGCAAACAATCAATGGGAGTTAATGACAAATTAATTCTTGAGAGAAAATAAGAAGGAAGAAATAAAAAATGGAAAGGAAATGAAAAATTGGAAGTGACGGTTTCCAAAAGAAAATGGCGGCCAAATTACCATTTTGTTCCCTAAAAATTCAAATCTTGCAGATAGGTCCAAAAGTCAAAGAATTTATGACAAACGGGTCCAAATCGAGCCAAAATTAATGCAATTGAGTCTAGAAGTCAAATTAACTGCACTAGACAGTTCATAGAAATTCCAGACAACTCTACAGTCAACCAAAATATTTTTCAAAAGGGTGACATAGCGCAGACAATTATTTCAGAACTCCCCAGGAGCAATTTTTTTTAGAAAATCAAACAACAGTGAGTCATTTACCAAAATCTTTAAACGGAAGACAAACAAGTCACCACCAACAAATTTGACAAGATTTTCTAACGAATAACAGATGGGTCAACACCGACAGAATGACATCAAGTCACTTCTGAAAATTTCTATCCAACAAGCAGGTCATCACCAATAAAATACTATAGATTAATAGGCCAATCAACAACAAGTTGTACCTAAGAAAATGACAGATGAGTCAATGAAATTACAACAGAATCGATGACAAGTCATCCATGACAAATGTCTGCCTAGGAACCAAAAAGCTCAAATAGCACCCCAGAATTAAAAACTCCTTAGGATTCCAGAGTCCAAGGTTCTTAGCCTGACAGACCCTGGCGTGTCTTAGGCTTTTTGGGAAACTCCCGACGTTCATCTAGGTTGCCGGAGACCTAGATTCACAGCCTAGCAAACCTAGATGCGTCTTAGGCTTTCTGAGTTTGACCCGACGGCTTCCTAAGTCATCAACGGCTTAGGATCCTTGTCTAGACCGACCATAAAAGCATCCTAGACTCAACTAGGGATGGGCTATCTCTGGTATATCGGCGATGACTATTGACCTCCTGGGCAGTATCCTTTTTTCTATCCCTTTAATTGCATGTTTATGTTTATTTACTTTGCTTTGTCCATTTGATAGGCTAACATTGCTAAACTTTGACAAATCAAGGGCAACTGTAGACACTTGATTTTTGGATGCAGGTACGTGGAACTGGCACGGGAGCCCAATGATGAATACGGTCCACCCTGGACCACTCTATCATCCAGTTTCTCTTAGAAATGAGCCGAAGGGTTGAAAATGATATTAAAACGTTTTCAAAATGAATTTCCAGGCCCAATTGATGGTCTAGCTGGATGTCCAATGATCCGACAGAACCTTCAATATTCCCATATGGCCACATTCTACAGGAGCATGATTTAAGCCCAAAAGCCCAGCTGGCCTATCAAATGATCATTCGGCCGAACGTTCACTAATGATTCAATCGGATGATCATTTTGATTTGACAGGTTATGGGGCAAGATGCATGAATCCATAGTGCACTCGAGACCTATAACCTACACCGGCCTATACCCATGCTGCATGTAACATCCCCAAGTTTAATTACATGCATTAGTATTTAATTGGCATCATTAGTATATTTAATTTTGTTAATTATAGATTATTAATTCATTTTAATGTTCATGAGGGGTGTACTTGATGAAAAATAATAGTTGTGAGGTTGTATATGGTAGTATTGATTGTTTGGGGGTGTATATGTAAGTTTTCTATAATTGCCTTAAAAGTCAAAGATTTATCACTAATAGCCAATAAGAAAATTTCAAATATTTTTAATAAAAGAAAAATAAAAATTAAAGGGATAAGAAGGGGTCTTCTTAGTGGATTTTGTAGAGATTTTTGAGAGGGAGAAGAAGAAGAAAAGGAGAGGAAAAGGAGGAGAAAAGGGGGAGAATTTTGATAAGAAAATTATAAATTGGTAAGTTTTCTTTAATTAATTGTTGTTAATTGATGTTCTTAAAAGAGATATTTGAGTGTTAATTGTATGTATTGTTGTTGAATTGATGTTTATGTTACCCTATTTGACTGTTTATAGTATGGGAGGATAAGAGTTGCAGGGATTAAGATTTAACTATTTGTTTATGTATGTAATTTGTGTGTGATATGTTGATCGATGCTTTAAGGGAGCAAAGTATAGCTTGGAGGTTCGTTGGAACAACTTTGAGGCTTAAAGAAGGTTATGGATAGCAAGTTGTAAGTAAATAACTATTAAAACTAATTGTATTATTTGCTATGTATGGCCTAATTGGTATATTGTCTTAATATATATAATTATTATAATTTGTTAGTTAAAAGTAATATTATGAATTTAATTTATGAATTGATTATGGTTAAATAATTGGTTGAGAATGATTGGAATGAAGGTTGATTATTGTGAATGGTTTGTGTATGAGAATGTGTTAGATTAA
>CANYLF012385911.1:0-13766 GCA_948193215.1 Bocquillonia castaneifolia
AAGATCACGTCCATTAAGGTAATTATTGGAAAATTTTTAATTTTATAAAAAATTCAGATTATGACTAAACTACCCTTCTACATTATTAATGGTGCAACAACGATTTTTACAACTCTAATGCCTTCCATTTATTTGCTTCTCTTTCTTAAACATTTCATACACTACAACCTGTAATTATATTAGCAATCCTTAACCTCTTTCCCTCCAATTTCAATTACATTAAGTTGAAAATATAAACAGTTAACTATTTGAACGAGTGAAAATATATAAATGCTTGACTCATTGAATGAGGGTAAAATTTCAATTATAATAGTACTGTTTTTTGGTGTACCTTGATTTTCTATATTTTCAATACTTACTATTGTCCCCTATATTTTAAAATGATATTAAAACCCTTTTAATGTAATTTTATATATTAGTCAATAATTCAAATAATAAACTTATAAAATTAAAGTACAATTTAACCTATAAAAATTATATATTCTTTAATTCATCCAAGATGTTTTTAAATGAATGTGCAATATTGTAAACTAACTAAAATATATTATTGCACTAACATAACTAAATTGAGTAAAAAAGTTAACTCATATTTTTAACCTTTTTTTTGAGATGTCAATTTGAAAATATATAATTTTATAGATCTAATTGTAACTTAATTTTGATAAATTAATTCTTTAAAAAGCACATACAGAGGGCAATAATATAAGATCAAGCTTTTTTTTTTTTTTTTTGGCATTCATTGCTGCAAATAGGTAACAGAACAAAGTACAAAGAATATCCTACTGACAGAAGGGCGGGGACTAGATCTAGAAAAATGTGCAATAGCAGGAAGAACTCCTCCTTTGTCAATGTAAATTTCGTGACTTTCCTCCCTCTATCGTTACTACCCAACAAAAAGAAATATTACTTAGCATTTAAATCCAAAGCCCGCCTCTCTCCCCCTCTCTCTCCACTCCTTTTTCTATTTTATCTTTTATTTGAAATCAAAATACTTCTATGTTTATTCAAACCAAAAAGAAAAAAAATAAAGAAAAGAAAAGTAATTAACACTCTTGATTCTGCTTTATGTGAAATTAAATTAATTAACCTTTTCTCATGTGTTTATGTTGTATTACACTAGGTGATAACACGCCTTTATAGGTGTTTAAACTTGAAATTTTTAAATGATGAAAATTTCTATGTATGTATCAACATGTAACCCACCTCAACTGTAAAACACTAATTCTAGACAAATAAAATCCTTTGAATAATTAATGTAAATTTCAAATGTTAAACCATTTTATAAATTGTTGAGAAAGAATTTGCAAATAATTCATTATTACGGGAGTAGATATAATTCATATATATATATATACATGTCATTTTGTTAGAAATATAATGAACATGTCACCTAATGCCTAATGCATAATTAGGAGTTAAGAAATTTGTAATTGACCAATGAATCCCAAATTTGAATCTCCTTCTACTAACCTGAGAAAAAAAAAATTGTTCTTTTAAATTATTGAGTTTTAGAGTGATTACATTTTGATTAATTTGAATTTGAAAAAAAAGAGAGTAAAAGACATAAAATTGGTGAATTATTTTCAAGTGAATGTACTAATATTTCCCCCTTAATATTCTTTTTAAGTTAAAACACACTATTATTTTGTTGACAAACTTTAAACCCTTCCTTTAATTAACAATTCTCTCTTTATATTTACAAACCAATCTCTTTCCTTTCTTCCTCATAACTGTCTCATTCCAAAAACCATGAGCAAAAGCAAAAGCAAAGGTTGTTTCTCAGGCATTGCTCGTTTGCTGCTTTGCAAAGGCAGTCTTCAAACACACCCAACTGATCAAAACACAGAGCCCAACACCACTCCGATAGAACGTGATCGTGTTAACAAGGATTCAATCAACGTTGAAGTGGTTGTCAATGTCACCGTCGAAGAAACTCCGGCAACCGGTGCCTCTGCTGCTCCTGCTACTGCCACCGCCACTGCTCCTGCTCCTCCGGGAGTGGTGGCGAGATTAATGGGTTTGGATTCTCTGCCAAAGACGAACTGGGTGTTTAAAGGAGATAGAAATGCGCAAGATTTAGCCACTCGAAGCAGGTCAGTGAATTTTATGGATTACATAATTGAGTTTGATTTAGCTACTGGTGAAGATGATGAACAGCAACTTCGCAAAGTGAGAACTTCTGTGTCGTTCCGAGAAGTGCCCTCATTGTCGTCGAATCAACAGAGCTTTAATAATCACGATGTGTTGGTTCTTTATTTGGAGAAGGATAATGCTGAGAAAACTGGGTTCAAATTGAGGAGGAAATCTGAAGTCTGCCATGAAGAAGAAGTTAAGCTGAAGAAAGAAGAAGAGAAAAGCAAGAACGAAGAAGAGGAGAAGAATGATCAAGAAGATTTAAAGAGTGATGTTGATGAGCCAGTAAAAATTTCTAGTAAACAATTTTCAAGATTTGGTAGTTTGAAAGGAGCTCAATTTTCATCATCAGGGTTCCTTTTTCCTCGCAATAATAAAAAGGATAGAGTTACCAATTCAATGGTGATTAAAAGTCCTGAGAAACCAATGAACCAGAAGGAAGCATTTGTTGAATCCAAGTTCATGAAGAAAATCAAGAACAAGCAGCAAGCAAAAGAAGTACAGTATTCTGATTGTAGTTCAGAAGAGTCAAGTCCAATTTCTGTTCTTGATCTCGATGAATTTCTTCAAGATGAAATGCCCTTTTCAGGTTGCTCAATTATATCTTTTCTTGATTTTATTTTCTTATTCATAATCAAATCTAATAATTAACACCTTTTCTTTCTCCATTTTGTTAATTAAGCAGATGCAAAATGTTCTTCAAACTTCGACTATTCATCAATTGCACGTTCGACAAGGTTATCCATCGATCTCGAGCCAAAGGAACTAAACAAAAGTGATCATCGTAAACAGAAGAGCAAAGACTCAAAGTACTACGCAGAAGTAGTGAAAAAGCTTTGCAAATTGACAGAGGAAGACATTAAAGAGACAAAATGGATCGTAAAAGAGCACTCGTTGGAGTCTGAAGAAGTTGAAGATATCTGTTTAGAATTCGGACAACAAATCCTTGATGTCCTTGTAAAGCAAGTTGTTGAAGAACTTGTGGGGTTTCACTTGAAATCTTTTATTGATGGCAAAGTGTTTTAATTAGTTAAATAATGTAAATTAATCTATACACTTTAACCAGTAGCTAGCTGGGTCTCTTTGTTTATGCAAGCGAGAGTTTTAATTAATTAATTTACAAAGTTTGATACTAGTAATCAATTAAATATATTGATTTGTGTACGTTTCCTTTTAGCATATTCAAACCTGAAACTTACCTACATGTTTCTATCATTAGACGATTGATTATAAATGTCTCTACTATTAAATTATACGGGTTTGAATTGTAATGTGAAAAATGCTTAATGGGTACTTTTTGCCTCGAGTAGATGTGCAGTGCAATCTTGGCTGCTGACTCTCCATGTGCAGAGAGGAACAAGAATTATTAATGTGAAATGGCAGGTCTTAATTCCAATTATCAATATTGTACAATTGGGTGGGTTTCAGAATTGCAGTTTTATCTTTTTGCTCGATAGTAGATGAAGGGCATATGTGAGAAAGGTACTTTGACAGTACTATATTTACTCTTCTTCAAGAGAAGTTCCAAGAAAATTGTCAATTTATGCGGCTCTGCAAAGTTGCAGGAGGCTATTAAATTAGAACGTAAGGATATGCTTTGCTCTAATTGCAATGGCAACCTCTTTGCGTGATGCCAAAAATGTTCAAATATAGTAAAGTGTCATATACCTTACACAGTCGATAATTAAGACCCGGTACATTGGGTTGCATTATCTTATCTCGACCCTTGAGGTCCTTTTCCTCTATAAAGTCTTTTTTTTTTTTTTTCCGAACAATTCCTCTATAAAGTCTTTGTGCTTGAAATTTGTATCGGATGTGTAAAATGACAGGGTAATTCATATGTCAATTTCACATAGAATTTTACCCAAATCGGATCTTTTTTATTGACAAATTTTACAAATCAAGAAAAATAGCATGTGAGACTATGAGAGGGTCTATAATCTACCCGATCTGGTTTATAATTTTCACAAATTCAGTTGGCTAACTTAGGGGGAAAAAAAGGAAATTAAGTTGATCAACTAGCTTAGAGCTAAGGAAAGAACACAAACTTCATTATTTAATCATTCATTCCACCTTCAAATGTGAATACATTTCACTCTCCATTTAGAATCAATATAAATGTTGACGGTTACAGAGTTAAAAAATTTACTCAGGAAATTAAGTTGAAGAGGAGTTCATAACCATAGAAACGGAATTACTTGTTCATAGTTGTTTGAGGAAAACAAAACTAGTAGTTAAAGATAACGGGATAGACTGAGAGACTAACCCCTTAGGATACTCCGACCGTTCGGAAAATCAGGAAACGTCCTAAACCGTCCGGCCCTTCGACATTGATTATCAGCTTCAATAATCTAACAATTTTAGGTAATTATGACATTATGTTACTTTTCAAATTACATCTACTTCTATTTGCAACATGCTAATTCTTGGTTCATTTTTTAGCAAAAGATACATGTTACAAGGCTACCAACCATATAAAATTGTTTCAAACAGGGGTTTTGCACTTGATTCCTGATACAAATCACTATGCGGCAATCCACCCACACGATGGTTGGAAATCGTCCAGACTCGATAGCCTGATAAGCTAGGTTAATTAATCCCAAATTAATTAGGATTCAGTTTCTCCCAGAGGGAAGAGGCACTTTATCCTCAATGGACTAGGACGCCAAGTCCCCCTACTACAAGTCGGCTAATCCTAAGATGATTAGGAAAATGAATTCCTATCAAAGGGCTCACACTCACCTCTATATAAATCCATGCCATCAAGGGATTCAGGTATCTAATTCTATCCTAAGCTTACATAATGCCTAAATTCTCCAAAGAGTGATACTGACTTGATCGCCGGATTTATCCCCTGATAACCACTTTAAGTCTCTTTTTTTAGGTCCGGCGACCACTAATTCATCCGAGACGTCCTGAACGTTTCAATTCCCTTTGGTGGGCTACAAAACTAAACCATCAAATGAACTCGGACAAGTTACAAAACTGATACGAATCACTACTTTAAGCCAAAAAGGCCCAAAGGGCCCATTGCGTGCTAGGCTCACGTTAGCCCATTTATATCTCCTGACACCTTGAATCCTAAGTCAAGGGGGACTCTCATCACAAGGGCGTTCCTAATCCTAGGGGGACTCTGACTCATTACAGCAAAAGAGGACTGCTAAGCCTATTAGGACAAGGATTCCTAAGCTTAAGGGGATTGTTCCTACTACTATACAAACCCCTGCCATCTAGGGGATCAGGTATCGTTATCTCATTCGCATACCTTTATAATTCTCAAGAGAATATCTCTAACTTAAGCATCGGAGTCAGACCCCGGGGACCACCGCAAGTATGCCCTTGTTTTGTAGGTTCCGACGACTTAGTGCAGCTCAGGCGACACTCAGGCAAGGGAAACGTTCTGAACGTTTCATTAGTGCGGTAAGCGTGGACTATTTTTACTCTGAAAATAGTTCATCATGACGAATAACGACCCTCCCTATGGTTTATCTCCTAGTTTCTTTGGCTTTGGCTCAGGAGGACTTCCAGCGTGGATGCCACAACCATCACCTAGAACTACTCAGGGGACTCCCCCCACTCAACAACGACCTAGATTTCTAGTTCCCACTGCTAATCAAATTCCTCAACGTACTTTAACTCTTGAAACTCAGTATCCTCAAACTCGAGGATATCCACCAATACCATCGGGAACTCCCCTAGTCACACCAGATCCACCAGCAACTTCCATGCCACTACTGGTTCCCCAAGTTCCAGTAAGGCCTCCTAGAACAGATTTTAATATCCCTTATTTACCTCATCCACCTGTTTTCCAGCCAGGCACTACTTTCGTTCCAAATCAAGGAATTCTCGTTCCTTGTCCTAATAATGATATTCTCCCTACTCTAGGAGTATAAGATCAAACTAATTTGGCCATACTTCAAGGGCACCATGAGTATGTTCCCCAATTTGTCCTACCTGCTGCACCTCAGGGGGACAATTTTGATGGCGGAAGGAAGGGAGTAAAGAATGACCTGGATGATGCATCTTTACATCCTACTAACACAAGGGGAAATGAGGGGAGTAGCATGATTAGCACAACTGATGTAGCCAGAATTTTGGATGAAGCATGTCAGAAATTTGATGACAAAATCCAGGACATTAAAGGCTGGATAGAGACAAAGGACAAACAACCTAAAAAGAAAGCCAAGAAGAAAATGCAGAAAGTCGCCTCCTCTGTCCTAGAGATCAAGGAGTAAATGCCAAAAAGGGGAGACGAGCAATTAGAAAAAGCAATAGCACAAAGGGTAGAACAGGAAGAAGATGAAAAGGAAAAATATAAAGACAAGTCAGGGAAGTCATTGGCAAGATGGGCATGCAAGACTTCAACCCTGGGTTCAATTTAAAGAATGAGTCACCATTGGCTCAACACATTCTAGATAAACCTCTACCCAAAGGGTTTAAGTTCCCCACATTAGATATTTACTTTGGAAAGTCTGACCCGGCAAGTCACGTCTATAAATTCCAGACATCTATGAGTGTCCAAACTAATGAGGACTACATATGGTGCAAATTCTTCCCTACCACTTTACAAGGGAACGCTGCTGATTGGTACAAAACACTACCCCCTCACTTAATACACTCCTTTAGACAACTCGCCACTGCTTTTAGGTAGAGATTTGTAGCTTCCATCCAACAGAAAAAGGTGTCAGCAGACCTATTCTCTATCCAGTAAAGGGAAGGCGAACCTTTGAGAAAATACATAGAGCGATTCAATGATGAGATCGCCAGGATTGAAGATTTGAATCAAGGTGTAGCTTGCTCTGCTATGCTCCATGGTACAATAAATGAGGAATTCAGGAAGGAGTTATTAGCCAAGGCTCCTAACAATGTAGAAGCTCTAATGGCACTCGCCAATACAACCATAAGAGTGGATGATGGTCAATATTATTTGAAGAGAATGAACGAATATAAAAGGGAGCTTTCCCTAAAAGAATATAGGCGATCTCCCAAAAGAAGTAGAAATTCAGGAAGTAATAATGGGTCTAAGAGTTCCAATCTCCCCAAATATACACCCCTTAATACATGCAGAGAACGAATCCTCATGCTTATCAAAGATAACGGAGAGAGGATAGAATGGCCAAGAAGGATGAGTTCATACACAGCAGAAAGTAGGGACAATGGAAAGTATTGTCTGTTTCATAAAGATGCAGGCCATAATACAGAGCAATGCAATCACTTGAAAAAGGAGATAGAAAAGCTCATTCTAGCTGGGTCTCTTAGGCGATTTATTAAAAGGAACGATCCTGATAGACCCGCCTATGATAGAGATGATCGAAGAAATGATAAAGGGACAGAGAGGCGAGATAATAGACAAGAAGAAAGGCCTAGAGTTCAAAGAGGCGACAAAGGAGAATATAAAAGGAATGAAAGAAGACAAGAGAGGAGGCGAGACCACAGAGATGATGAAAACAATGATGGAAATGAAGGTGATAGAAAAACTAGAGGAGAACCCATTAAACACATATATGTGATTGCAGGAGGAATTGCAGGATGTGATAGTTCTACCAAGAGAAAAAGGTTGGCTAGGTCCATCTATTCTGTTAATTCAAAGGCGGTTCCAGCAGAACAGATTGGAATAGTGCAAATCTCAGTAGCCGAAAAAGGGGCAACAATAACCCCCCATGAGGACGCTTTAGTAGTCAAAGCGCTAATTCATAATCGCATGGTTCACAACATACTGGTGGACATAGGGAGCTCAATAAACCTCCTCACTCTGAAGGTATTTAATAAAATGGGGCTAGATCAAGCCAAGTTGTCCCCCGTTAACACTCCCCTGGTGGGTCTAGGAGGCAAATCAATCACAAAAGTAGGCTCGATCAAGCTCGAAATAGAATTGGGCGAAGGAGACATAACCAAGGCATTGTAAGCAGAATTTATGGTGGTTGATATCCCATTCGCATATAATGCTATCATTGGGCGAATAATTCTCAACGAAACGTGTGCTAGCATTTGCATACGATACTTACTCCTAAAAATTCCCACCTCGAAAGGAGAGGCGATAATTAAAGGCGACCAAAAATAAGCCAGAATCGCCTACTGTCAGGCACTAAAAGGGGTGTTCTCAACCATTGTAATAGAAGAGAATATCCAGCCAAAAGAGAATAAAGCCGAACCTGTCGAACCTGTCCAAAACAAAGCCCTGGGGTTGGGCAATGAAAAAAAAGTGGGAGAGATGGACCCAGGGATCCTGCAAGGAACTTTACAAGTATTATCAGAATTTTAGGACACTTTCGCCTGGACTGAGGATGAGCTAATAGAGGTTAGCAGAGAAGTAATGGTACACAAACTAAATATTGATTCAATAATTGCCCCCATAGTATAAAAGAAAAGGACGCACAGCTGGCCCAAGCAGACCGCCATCAGTGAAGAGATCAATAAGCTAATGAAGATGGGAGTAATCAGGGAAGTCCAATACCCTGAATGGTTGGCGAACATGGTGATGGTAAAGAAACCCAATGGCTCATGCAAAATGTGTGTGGACTTTACTGATTTGAACAACGCATGTCTAAAAGATAGCTATCCATTACCACAAATTGATCAGCTGGTAGACTCTACTGTAGGCCACCAACTATACTCATTGGTGAATACCAAGTCTGGATATCACCAGATACCAATGCACAAACCAGATGAGGCCAAAACTGCCTTCACAACTCATGAAGGCACCTATTGCTACACCAAGATGCCTTTTGGCTTAAAGAATTCAGGAGTCACCTTCCAAAGGATGGTCAATAAGATGTTTAAAGATAGTATAGGCAGAAACATAGAAATCTATGTGGATAACATGATAGTCAAATCAAGGCGGGCAGAGGAGCATCCTAAAGACTTGAGAGAAGTCCTTGAGATTTTTAGAAGATTTAACTTGAAATTAAACCCAGAGAAGTGTGTCTTTAGTGTCAAATCAGGCAAGTTCCTGGGATTCATGGTATCCCAAAGGGGAATTGAATCCAACCCTGACAAAATCCAGGCAATCATTAACATGGAACCGCCTAAAACACTTAACGAGGTTCAAAAACTCAATGGGCGAATCACCACCCTAGGATGGTTCATTTCAAGCTCGGCCAAGCGATGCCTACAATTCTTTTAGACTTTGAAAGATCCCAAAAACTTTTAGTGGTCAGATGATTGCTCAAAGGCCTTTCAAGAAATAAAGAAATTCCTAACATCCCCCCCCGTTGCTAAGTAGACCAATTGAAGGGGAAACCCTATACCTTTACTTATCCACCACGGAAGAAACAGTGGCAGTAGTACTCATAAGAGAGGAAGATGGCGAAGTTGCCCATCTACTACATCAGCAAGGTGTTACATGAAGCTGAGCTTAATTATCCAAGGTTAGAAAAACTAGCCTTTGCATTGTTAATAGCAACACAAAAACTAAGGCATTACTTCGAGGCACACCCAATAGTAGTCAGAACTGACAGCCCATTGAGAAAGGTGTTACAAAAAGCAGAGGCCTCAGGGAGAATCGCTGAATGGGCGATCCATATTGGAAGCTTAGGAGTTACTTATGAACCACGAAAAGCATTAAAGGCCCAAGTGTTGGTAGACTTCGTAGCAGAAATGACACCAGGGGAACCCATGGCCCCCAAGGAGATTTCCCCATGGAAATTAATGGTAGACGGTGCAGTCTGCTTAGTAGGGGTATGTATTGGCATCTTAATCAAAGGACCAGACAAGATAAAAATCAAATATGCAACCAGACTAGGGTTCACCACTTCCAATAATGTGGCTGAATATGAAGCCCTCATCTTAGGGTTACAAATCGCCCTGGAAATAGGCATCACAGATTTGGAAATTTATAGTGACTCGCAGCTAGTTGTGAATCAAGTCTCGAGCACTTTCCAAGCAAATGAAGATATGACTAAGTATGTTTCCATGGTAAAACAACTAATCACAGAAGGAGAAAAAAGGAATGATGGCCAGTGGCGAATATTGTAAATCCCCAGAATAGAAAATCAGGGGGAAGATAGCAGTGCAAAGATGGCAGTAGAGGGAACGGCGATCCTTAATGAACTGATCAAAGAGATAAAATCCCCTAGTATCGCCAAGACCAGTATCCTGCCAGTTGAAGACAACAGAGGATGGATGGAACCGATTATCCAGTACTTGGAAAATGGCATCCTGCCAAACGATCCAAGAGAATCAAGAAGGATAATGGGGAAAGTAGCCGAATATGCTTATAAGGAAGGGGAATTGAGAAAACGGTCAAAAAGCCAACCTTAGCTCAAATGCCTGAGTGAAACTAAAACATATTATGTGTTAAGGGAAATTCACAAAGGAATAGGAGCCGCCCATGAAGGAGCTAACGTGCTTGCCAGAAAGGTAATACTAAGAGGATACTATTAGCCCACCATAAAAAGGGATGCTAAGAATTTGGTATCCAAATGTGAAGCATGCCAATATCATGCCAATATACATCACAAGCCAGCAGAAAACATGACCCCAATAGGGAGTGAATGGCTATTCGCCCAATGGGGTATGGACATCCTAGGACCATTTCCCATAGCCAAAGCCTAGAAGAAATTTTTGATAGTGGTGATTGATCACTTTACTAAATGGATTGAAGCAGAAGCAGTCCCAACAATTACATCTCAAAGGGTCCAAGACTTCTTTTTCAAAGTGGTTATATGTAGATTTGGGATCTCCCACACTCTCATTACGGATAATAGCGCGCAGTTCACCTCTCAATCATTCAGGAACTTTTGTGAAGCTTTTCAAATCGAGCAGAAATTCTCCTTGGTTCACCATCCTCAAACTAATGGACAAGCAGAGTCAGCTAATAGGATCATTTTTCAAGGACTTAAGAAAATACTGGAACAAGAAAAAACCAGCTGGGTAGACCACCTATTCAATGTCCTATGGTCCTACAGGACGACTTCAAGGGACCCAATAGGCGAAACTCCATTCGCCCTATGTTACGGTTTAGAAGCAGTGGTCCCAGTAGAAATTGGGGAAAGAAACTTCAGAACTGAAGAACTCACACCCATTAATAAGCAAGAGCTTCGAGTAAATTTAGACCTGTTGCCAAAAAGGCAAGAACATGCATATCTGAGAATGATGGCATGCCAACTAAAAATGGCACGATTTCATAATAGGCGAGTCCGAGAAAGGAAATTCGAAGAAGGAGAGCTGGTCCTTAGAAAGAGTGAAGTGTCCATGCAAGAAACTGAAAAACTACAAGCTAATTGGGAAGGTCCCTACCAGATAGCCAAAGTAATTGGCAAAGGCGCTTACAAGCTTCAAACACTTACAGGAGAAGAAATCCCCAGATCATGGAACGTGGAACATCTCATAAAGTTTCACCAGTAAAAAGACCTTACAATAGCTAAGGCAAGTCGATATGCCTCATAGATATTGGGACAACAAAACCTCTAATAACAACTGAGGTATTTATCTATTTTCATTCAATTTTTTTCTTTTCTTTTATTGAAATAAACAAGCAAATATAAGGCGAAGGGGAGCCTAACTTAAATCCCTCAGAAATTCAATAAAGTTATCATTTGCTAAAATCTAGCTTGATATAACTCAAAAAAGACCTTTCATGATAAAGGCAATTACGGAAATAAGGCGATCCCCTATAAATGGGGGATTTATGTCCAGAACACCATAGTAAGATCTCTCATATTGAGGCATAATAAACCCCATTGGGAAACAAAAGACCTTATAAGCTAAGGCAAACATGCAAGAAGCTATATCATAAAGACCTTTCACGATAAAGGCAGTTATCAACTTAAGGCGACCTCTTATTAAGGGGTGACCTAAAAACAAATATTACTAAGACCCCCAAGGTAGGGGCACAATCAATCTCATAAGAGAAGAAAAGACCTTAAAATACTAAGGCAAATAAAGACCTTAGGGTTATATAAAGATAGTTTGTTATGTTGAATAACTACGGCGATTTTCAATCCCTACTATACAAGATAAAGCATAAGGAAGTTTACCACCATTCAAGACAAATAAATGAATAGCCATTTAATAAAGACCCCTAGAATATTCATGGGACGTATTTTAAGCAAGGCGGATGCAAGAAGAAAAAGGGGGTGATACTAAGTACTCCACAATAAAGGAAAGATCTAGTGAAGAGTAACACTTATAATTAAAGAAAAAGGCAAGGCGAGTGAAGAAATAATTCAATTCAACAAAAAGCTGTTCAAGTGTTATTACAAAGAGAAACACCTAAAATTGCTCAGAAAATAAAGAAAATAAATACAAGGATGATCATTCATCCATTTCATCCTCATCAAGAAAGACCGAATTCATAAAGGAGAAGTCCGAGTCTGGAAATTATTGTTCAGCAGCCCCACGAAGCTTTGCCTGATATTTGATAAGGGTTCCACCAACGGATCGCTTTAAGAAATATAGTTCAACAGCTTTCGAATGAAGAAAGGCATTCTCACCTTCCAGCTGAGTGATTCTCGCCTGTAAAGGATCATTGTTCTCCTTAAAGTCGGCGATCTCTTTCTCCTGTTGCTCCACCTTCTCAGTGAGTGTTTGAAGCTTTGCTTAGAGATCAACCTTTTCTTTGTTGCACTTCTCCTTTATGCGTTTGGTCTTGTCCTGCTTTTTCTTCAGCTCAGCCTTAGCCTCAGCAGTCGCCTCATCCACGGCGGACTTGACTTGAGCTTGCACATCTTTCACTGCTCTCTTGTGAGTTGAATGCTGTGCCTGGTATTTGTACTTCATTGTTCGGACAAGGTTCAGTGTCTGAGAAGGATAAATAAAAGAAAGTTAGAGAACTAGAATATACAAAATAAAAAAGATAAAGATATAGCATATGGCAAAGAAACTTACCAAGAGCATATGCTCCTGAACTTGCAAAGAAAGAGAGTTGTGTGTCCGCCCTGAAAGACCTTCCATATCAGCAAGAAGGCTTATTTTCCTACCGATCAGAGTGGCAACTCGATTATCTTTGACGATGGGATTCCCTAACACGTCTACCCATCCTTGGGCATAGGTGCCCATATCAGCAAGCTCGCCCTCAGAGCCGGAGGTGAAACGACCTGAAACCAATACAATATAATAAGGAATTAAATACATAATAATAGTGAGCAAAATGAAACGACCTGAAACCAATACAATATAATAAGGAATTAAATACATAATAATAGTAATTAATCTTAAATTAGAATTCAATTAAAACTCCTTTCCAAAATTTATTTTTTTCAAAAACAGGGGGTAACAACGATCGTTGTTAACTGAGCAACGATCGTTGTCAAATGTACAACGATTGTTGTTAAGTGTACAGTGATCGTTGTTAAAACATGAAAAATAGCCAAAAGTTCTAGTAGGTTACATGAGCTCGTGGGAGACAACAACGAGCTCGTTGTTAAAACAGCAACGATCGTTGTTAACCTAAGAACGATCGTTGTTAAGTTAAAAAGCTTGAAACGAACTAGTTTCCCAAAAAATCATAGTTTTAAAATAGAATTCTTGACTTTTCCCTGTAAAATTAGACTCCCACAGACTCAAAATCAACTTATATATATATACATCAACTTTTCAACTTTAAAACACAATAAAATTATATATGAGGAACATCAAAATCTTATTAAACGTATAATTGACCTAAAGTCAGCTTTATACAAACTTCTCAAATT
>CANYLF012387070.1:0-11306 GCA_948193215.1 Bocquillonia castaneifolia
ACTCCAAAGATACATTTCTTAGGGTTGAGTCTAAGGCTGTATTTCTCAACTCAGGCTAGGAACCGATCTAGAGCTTCAAAATGTCCATCCCTGGTTGATGATTTGACCATCATATCATCAACACACACCTCGATCTCTTTGTGCATCATATCATTAAACAAGGTTGTGGCCATCCTTTGATAGGTTGCCCCTGCATTCTTCAAACCAAACGGCATGACTTTGTAGCAATACACACCCCATTCTGTGATGAAAGCAGTCTTGATCTTGTCTGTAATTGCCATCATAACCTTATTGTAGCCTGAGAACCCATATGTAAAAGAGTATATGGCGCTTGCAACTACACTATCCACTAAAACATCGATGTGGGGTAATGGGAAATCATCCTTCATTGATGCCTTGTTTAGATCCCTATAATCCACACACATTCTTACTCTTCCATCTTTCTTCGGAACCGGGATGATATTGGCTAACCATCCATGGTAATTTACTACTTCAATGAACCTGTCTTTGATCTGCTTTTCTACTTCCTCTTTCATGAGTTTAGCCCATTATGGTCTAAGCCTTCATAGCTTCTACTTGACTGGCTTCTTGTTGGGATCTTTAGGGATGTGATGTTCTGCAAGCTTCTATCAATACCTGGCATATCGTCATATGTCCATGCAAATAGTATCTTTCTTTTATTTAATATTTTTTTTCAAATTTTTCTTTCACATTAGCAGTAATATCAGATGCAAGCATTATTTCCTTTGGATTATCTTTTGTTCCAATGTTAATAGAATGTGCTTGCACAGAATTAATGTCAAAAATTCTTATGATATGATCCATGTAATGCACAGTGCCATCAGGTAAAACATGACACAAGTAAGTGAAATTGGCAGTTATATCATTGACTTTGGAAACAAAAATAGAATCGTCCTCAAACAAGTCGGACGTTATTACATAAAGATCTGTTTCTTCATAAAGCAAGCTATCTAATGAGCATTCTATAAATTCATCTATCTTAGAAACTAAAGCTGGAGTGATTTCCTTGAGGTCGATCAGTTCTTTAAAAACTCCCTTTATCAGCATCTCTTCCACACCTCGAGTATCCAATAGCTCCCTGAAGATCTCAAAACCTTGCACTTGGATCTTCCCTATGTCAACTGGTTTAGCCTTTCCTGCGTAGAGGATCCCACTTTCAAGAGCAAAGAAATCTGTAAGAGACTTTCCCTTTCTTGATCTTATCATTGCCTTCATAGTCCAGTCCTTCTTTAGTTGTCTAAGTCATGAAGTCTGGCAACTAAGTGACTCCTTGCTAGTTCTTTCCCAACCCTAATGCAGGCATATACTCCATCTTCTTCATCATTTGGTTGACTATAGGGTTACTTGGCTCATCAGAAAAACCCATAATTTAAAAACCCATAGGAGAAATGACCCCTTGAGGCGCAGCTCAAAGAACAGCAACTGACGCAATTGGTTCAGCTGAGATAGTTAGAATTTCATCTTGATAAAGCAACTTAATCTTTTACTGAACCATAGAAGATACTCCCCCCAAAGCATGGAACCAAGGTCATTCTAAAAGAAAAGTAAAAGTCATGGGGATATCTAGGACGGTGAAATCCACTTCACAAACAATCAGCCCAGTCTTGACCTTGGCAGTAAATGTCCCTTCAACTGCCCGTTTAGAATCATCATAGGCTCGAATGACTAAGTCAGATGGCTTCAGGTCTTCTTTGGCTATCCCCATCTTCAAAATAATCTTATATTGGCACACAATAATGGATGAGCCATCGTCTACCATCACACATGAAGTCCATTTGCCATTTACCTCAGCAGCAATGAACAATGCTTTATTGTGGTCCCTTCCTTCCAAAGGCAAATCTTCATCAGAAAAAGTGATTTCCCATTTCTTCTTTTTAGTCATCAGCCTAACCACTTCATTAGGTGTTGTGGATTCAGAAGCTGGAATCTGAGTTAAGGCCTTGACTAAAGCTCACCTATGAGACTCAGATGAGACAAGTAAGCCCCATATGCTTGCATTAGTCTTTGTCTTTTTTAGTTGCTCAGTCACAATGTTAGTAACATCATCTTTTTTTACTACTTCTTTCTCAGGTTACTTGCTTGATTCTCCCATATCTTTCCTTTCAAAGTCCCTCCCACTTCAAGTAACTAAAGCAGGTGCGGCATCATCAATTCTCATTACATTGTCAATTACCAGCTCATCTTCATCAGAACTGTACCATGCATCAAACTTGAAACAATACCTGATCTTGCCATCCTTCTACTCTGGATTACATAAGAATCAATTTCATCCTTTGGAAATAAGAGCTTTCCACCAATTTCTTCACATAAGGCCTGGATGTTCTACTCAATGGAAGTTGGCACATCTTCCCTGTCTAAGAATTGTTGCCATGCTTCAGCTCTATCCTAATCTTTCACATCTTCACCCCATCCCTTGGGCCATGGAATGTCTTTTTCATAAACATCAAAATTAGGTCCCCATGTAGGATCAATATCCTCCAAAGGAGCATCGCGTGGTGGGTGCTTTGGATATAGAACTTTAACGTCGAATTTGCCAGTGGGCTGACCTAGGAAATCTTCCACATACTCTTGCTAAAAATTAAGCTTCTTTTTAACTTCTTCAAAGGAACTCCATGCCTCTTTGATATCTTCCACTTCTTGATCCAAATCACCTTCAACATTGGCCCGTTCCTCATCTAAGTCTGCATTAGTAAAGGCGGCCCATACATCTACCTTAGCTAAGCCAGTTTCAATGCAGTTAACATTGGGTGGTGGCACTTTGTTGTACGTAGGTAGAGGGTTGCTTTTTGTGCTAGGGTTTCTTGAATCAGGGTCCATGACTTTCCCTTCAGCGATTAGGTTTTGGATGGAGTGTTTGAGCTTAATGCAATTGTCGGTGGAATGGCCTTGCACTTGGTGGAAATGGCAAAAGGCATTTGGGTTGTAATTTGGGGAATTAGTGTTTGGTGGGTTTCGGGCTGGTTCATGTTTTAAGAGGCCTTCTTTTTCTAGAATCTCAAAGACTTTTGAGAGTGGTTTGTTGAAGTTTGAGAATCTGCGGGTGGTTTTGACTGCATTGACCTCCACCATTTTAGTGGATTGATTATGAGTGCGGCTTAAACTGGCTTTATGAGTCTTTTTCTTCTCAGATTCTATCTCCTCGACTTGGAGCCCATCATCATAGAGCTCAACAAAATTCCTTGGATTCATGAGCTGAGCCTTCTCTACCCAATTGGCATGCACATTTCTTGCTATGATTCGGACTTGATCCCGTTCTGAGGGCTTGTTAGGGATCAATGCGACCTTATTCATCCACCTAATCATGAACTCAGAGAATGTCTCACCATCGTTTTGCTTTGTCATCTCCAAATCTCTCAAGGAGACTTCAAGGGCAGCATTATAGGAGAACTAGCCCCTAAAAGGCTCATTAAGAGCTTTCTAGTCAGATTTGATGGTCACCAGCTGAGCATGATACCAATCGAATGCTACACCTTCCAAGGTCAAAGGAAACAAACCCAGCTTTTGCTCTCCATTCAAACTAGTTGCTGACATGATGGTTATGTATTGTTTGAGATGCAATTTTGGATCCCTAGCACCATTGAACTTTGGCACATCGGGCATCCTGAACTTAGGCGGTAGTCGAGTGATCCCATATAAGCCTATGTTATCAAAGTCAAAATCTTGGTCCTTGCTCTTGACCATTTCTTGGAGCTTCTCCATCTTCTTAATTAGAGCATCTAGGGCATCCTGGTCAGGGTGTCTTTCTTCATCCCTCTCCTCATCACTACTTTCGAACTCATCCTTCCTACGTTCATCCCGTTCTTCAAGAGCTTTCTTGATGGCTTTGTGCATCATTTCTTGCAAAGTCTTCAGGACATCATCATTCAACCCGGCCATTGTGCTTGGGGGAGTTAGAGTTTCAAGTATCGATGGTGGTGTGTTTCGAACTAGACGTCCGACTTGTCTTGCCCAAGGAATACTAGGAGGATCTATATTGCTGCAAAATAAGGGGTTAGCATGCAATGTCATGTGTATGCAAGGAATGCATGTATGCATGAATGCATGAATGCACAAAGCAAGAGGACACAAGAAATAAACGTTAGTCAAACACACATACTACCAAGTGGTAGACCTTCCAACCTTATTACTCGCACACACGTGTTCGTTTGGCAAGTCAAAATTCCTAGGAATTGGTCAGAGCCGTCGCATCAACAGGGGATGCTATTGCCGATGTAGTATGCACATTCGCATAGGATCAACTCTCAGCATCCAAACCAAACAATAAGTCATTATAACATCCCTATCTCATGTCCTTGCTCTTGACAAGTCCTTGATGTTTCTCATATTTTTGGGTCATTTTAGCATCAATCAGGTACAATTAGATCGACACACCAACGTCCCTTAAACATAGGTAGTAGTGTCACTCTTCTCAAACCCTAACTGATCCTATACTGTAGGGCTGTGTTAATCAGGTACAATTAGACTAACACTTGACACCCCCATAGGTAGCAAGTAGTAGTTTGATTCAAGGGCAATAACACTAGACCAGGTCAAAATAATGGCTTTATGGCATCACATAAGCAAACAACATTTGGTAAATCCTAGTGGAAGTTGCTAGGGTCACTACATGGCTTCAGTCGGTTCAACTAAAGAAGGTTCCCATGGAAGGCGAACTGCCATTAACCATCTCCCTCTTTCAAAAAAGGTTCAACCAATGGTAGGACATTCATCTAAGAATTTCCTATTAACTATCACCCATAAACCATAACTAGGATGGTAAGCAATAGTAGGACAATTTCATTTATGAGTGGTAGTTACTAATTTTGCCCCTTGTGAAGTGCGCATTCGTAAATCATAGGTAGCTTGACCAATGGTACCCGCGAGGTAGGGTGTTGGAATGCAAGAATGCAATGCAAGGAAACTAGAGTTGGATATAATGATAATAAGTTGCTCTAATCACATGAATCATAAGTCTGTCGTCCCTAGTTGAGTCACCAAACTGTGGATAAAGAGGGGTTAACTCAGTGATCCAAGTCATGCGATGATCACAGCACTGTGCGTTTAGCATATGGGAGCTAATAGTGTAAGTCGCCACCCGAACAAACATCGGGAAAAGAAAGTGGTGAGCGTCTCGATTCCCTTAAGAATGCATAAGACACCAAAAAGACACAGAGATTCCAAGATCGGACTTATGCATTCTTAAGGCGTGATTCTTTACAAGCAACTCATAAGATTATATCTACCTTCATTTCCACTAGTTAAAGCAAATAAAACACATAAATATACACCTACCTTTTACAACATTTAAACATGCATAAGTGAGTTTCTATTACAAATAAGGATCGATTTTACATTACCAAGTCATAATTAATCCAAATTACATGCAAATGGTGAAAACACATACCACAAATACATAAAAAAACCTAGGTTGCTGCCCTCTTAACCTAAGGATTACCAAGTAGCTTTATTAGGTTCATTGCATGCATATTTTGCCTATTTCTTACTAAAGAAAGTTAGATTATTTACCTTTTAGCTACATTCCACATGAAATTTTTGTACACAGAAGTTGTAAAGCACTGAGGGAGCCTACACAGGGAGCAACTCCACTCTTTGCCACAATCACCATCCAACGCCACTCTTTGGAGTGGCGTTGGAGCTCAACCACTCTCACTAGTGGCATTGCCACACACACATGCAGGGGAAAGTAGAAAATCCAAGAAAATGCAACTTTCGGGCTTACAAAACCTCAAAAATTGATGAAAAACTCAACCAAAACATCAATGCATGATGTAAACAACCTAAAAATAATGTCTATATGGCACATCCCAACCTACCATTCATCTAAACAATCAAAAAAAATACTCAATTGACATTCACAATAAGCATATATTACACAACTTATAGAAATTATGAATCATGCTCTCAAATCATTCAAATTGCATGTAGACAACCCAAAACAACATAAAAAAATTTCAAAACAATGAAAACATATATTATAACATATAAATCAACCATATACATCATGCCAATAAATTACAGTAAACATACATTCAATGCAGTGAATATGCAGTGCACTGATTTTTATAGAAATCAATTGAAATCAATGGGAATGCATGAAATCAATTTAGAAATCATTTAAATGCCATAAAACATGTATTAAATCAATTAGAACATCAAATCATGACATTTAAAAAGATCTAGAGTGAATTTCAATTGAAATTGGAATGAATGTGCAAATACTGTGATTTTTAGAAAATAATTGATAACTCAAATGCTTTTGATTTTGATTAAAACATGTTAGAATCAATTCGAAACAACATAAAACATAAATTAAAATAATTTTTAGAATCAAAATCATAAAAACAAGAAATCTGAAAAATCACGTACTGTGCAGTAAAACAGGCAAAATTGAATAACAATCATGCACTAAAACATTTTAATTGAATAAATCTAACATTTAAACATTCTAAGAATCAACAAAATCAAAATCAAATGGAAAAAACAAAAGATACAGTACGTACGTTCAAAACAACTTTCACGGTAAAATTGAGCAGATGAATATTTTGATGCATATAATGTAGGAAAATCACAATAAATTCATTGAAACAATAAAAAATTAATAATTAAGAGAGTCTAGAGAACTTACAATGAAGATCAGTGGAACTCCAAATTCAACAGACAGCAGTTCAAGAGGAATGAATCTTCTAAGGAAGGCTTGATTTCCCTCAGCTGTTTGAGTTGATTGGCTTTGGATTGTTTTTAATCACGTACTGTTATTTTCTTATTGTTTATTTTCTCTCTCTAAACTAAGAAACACTTACAGGAGCTTAATTAAATTTTGCAAAACTCCCCAACTAACTAAAATTGCCCACCTTTAAAAATTCCAACCTTTGTAGAAGAAAATGAGTGTGCCTTTTATAGGCACTGACTCTGATTCTTTGCTTAATTCTTAAGCAGAAAGGTTTGAATTTGAAACGGAGATTGGTTCAATCAGATCTTCTATTCATTATTTTTAAAATTTGAAATTAAAGATTGATATAAATCAGGTTCAGTTGCATTTTAAAATTCAAATTAAAATTAATCCTCCTGTAAGCTTTAAAAAGAAATGGGTTTAGGCTTTTAACCAATTCTGAGCCCAAAACAGCTTAATTAATTAATTAAAGGCTGGCCCATAACTTTAAAATCAGATTTAAAGCTCATTTCTAACCTTTAAAACCACAATCCAGGCCCAACATCAAAACAAAGCCCATTAACATTGCAGCAGATGTTCTAAGCCCATTTTTAAGCCCTAAACGTCAGAATTAGAAAAATTGTATTAGAGACAAAAACGTGCAAAATGACCCAATTTATGAGAAGAGTAGATTTCAGGCCATTTTAAGGCCCGTATGAAAAGATATGATGAAAACAATGCACGATTTTATTTCAAAACGATTTTCTGGCACAAAACAATGCATTTTCAAATCTGAAATCCATTTCAAAACATCACATGATCAAAATAAAAGCCATAATCACTCTACTTATGCCTTGTAAGCATAAGTAATCATCATTGGGAACTCCGAGCCACTTCCCCATTCATGCATCCAAAAATTAGGTGTCTACAATATGCCTAGCTTGTCTTGTTCTCATGTTTTCTTTTACTGAACCTTGAATGACTTATTCATATACTTCATCAGATTTGGCTAAAGGAAAAGCTAGGAATATTGATGCCCCGAGCAAATCCTCTGATTTATAGGCCTCGACAGTTTCAATCTAGAGGACATGTCTTATCTAAGGCCGAACGCGCTACACTAGATATTACCAGCGGCGGGACTAACTTTCCCCTATCCAGGAATGAGGAGTTGATCTGTTGGCGTTGTCCATGATGGAAATTGAGCTTCGTTACTACCTCTGTTATAGACAACTATGTGCAGATTACTAGTTTCGGCACTGTAACCTTCTACACTCCATAGAGAGTCCGTAGGTAGAATGGCATGGTTCAGACGGTTTTACATCATGTTCCAACCTTTACTCTTTATGCTGTTACTCTTTTCTTCTTAAGAGAAAGCCACTCTTGCCTGGCTATCAGGTCTTTTGAGAGGAATTTGAGCTTCACCCAAGGATCAACTATTGAAGAAGAGTACAAGGCTTGGGTTGATCTGGTGAGTACAAATGTTGACTTGTTTATTCTGATGAGAATGTGGATCTCATGGCATGAGTTTTACTTATGGGCTGAGCTATCTGATGACAAAGGCAAAGGTGCTGAGTTGTATATTACAAGCAATAGAAATAATGTAAAAAGAGAAAGAGAGAATGCTAGAAAGGAAATAAATGCAAGTTTTGATAACATCAAGTGGACAAAGAAAAATAAAAAGAATTAAGTCTCATAACCATTTCTTTTACTCATGCAAATGTTTTAGCTTTTTAGTTATGTAGACACAGAATCAGATACTATAAGGAAGTTTGACACTTTTCTTTTATAAAATTTATTTTATTAATATTAGCACAATAAGCGTACTTTAACTTTTACATTTGATATTACTGCTTCCTTACTTTCTTCTCTCATTGCCTTAATTTTTGCCTAGACTACCCCTTTATGAGGTTTTCACCCTAGCAGGCTTTTACCCTAATTTTTGCCTAGAATGCCTCTTTGCGAGGTTTTCACTCTAACGGGCTCCCTTGTTTTGCATGAGTCGCCCAAACGGGTTTTCAACTCATCGGGATAATTATTACTTTTAGATATTTTTCTAAAGGTAGTATTTCTTGAGACGATCCGTGTTGAAGGCTTCCTTGAACTCATTCCCTTTTAGATCTGTGATCTTCACTGCTCGTTTAGACATGATCTTCTGGACCAGCTATGGGCCTTCCTAGTTTGGCTTGAATTTCCCCCTGGATCAAATTGAAAAGGCTTGGCCTACTTTAGCACCCAATCTCCTTCCTTGATTGGCCTGATCTTAACTCCTTTATTGAAAACACTTGCTATTCTTTGTTGATACACTTAAGTGTGGCAGAGAGCTTTCTTCCTCCTTTTCTCTAAAGATAATAGATGTTTTTATCTCACTTCGGCCCATTGTGCTTCAGGGATCTGGGCTTCTAGTGCTACTCTTAGTGATCGAACCTGAGATTCAATTGCCATGACTACTTGTCCTCCAAACACTAAGGAATAAGGCATTTCTCTTGTCGCACTTCGCATGGTTGTGTTGTAACCCATGAGTGCAAAAGGTAGCTTGTCTGCCTAATCCTTGTAGGTCTTCACCATCTTAGCTAGGTTCTTCTTAATTGTCTTATTGCCTACTTCAACTGCTCCGTTGGCTTGTGGTCTGTATTGTGAGGACTTGTGGTGTTTAATCCTTTCCTTTTCTAAGAGATTTGTAGTCTCCCCTTAGAATTGTACACCGTTGTTTGAAATGATATGTTGCGGTGTCTCAAAGCTATTGATAAGCTTCTTATTGATGAACTCAGCCAAGCCCTTGGCTGTGACCATTGGCAGTGAGATTGCCTCCATATATCTTTAAAACTATTCAATAGCCACAACAATGTACTTATGACCATTGGAAGCTGTCGGCCTTATCTCTCAAATGATGTCTATCCCCTAAGCTGAGAATGGCCAAGGAGATGTCAGATTGTGGAGTTTAGTTGGTGGTTGGTGAATCTGATTCCCATGCAACTGACATTCATGGCACTTTCTAACCATGTTCATGCAATCTCTATCCCAATAGTACCCTTGCTGGACTATCTTCTTCGCCAAGGTACGCCCACTCATCTAGGGACCACATACTCCTGCATGGATCTCTTTCATGACTTCTTCTGCCTCATATTGGTTCAGACATCAAAGTAGTACTCTGTTCAAAGCTCGTCTATAGAGTATACCCTCATGATAAATGTAGCTTCTTGAGCTGATCCTCAAGGCATGCTTCTGCTTCCCATTAGTTCCTTTTGAGTATTCCTGTTTTTCTAGGAACCTTGTAATTTCATAGAACCACAGCTTCTCCTTAGGTCCGTTCACAATCATTACCCATCGCCTTGGTAGCATGGGATTCTAGCTCTATACATCACTAGATGTTTCATAGCTACATCTCTAAGATTATCCCACATGGATGCTGGTGTTGCCAGTGCATCTGCCATTTGATTCTCTTCCCTCTACAGATGTACAATTAGAAATACTCAGTGTGAACATCTAAATGTATTCCGCATAAGGTTTTAGCTTCTCATCTTTGACTTCCTAATTTTTCGAGGCTTTGTTGATAATAAGCATTGAATCTCCATTAACAGTGAGGTTCTTTGCTCCTGCTGCAATGGCTGCTTCCAAACCAAAGATAAATGACTCATATTCAGCCATATTGTTAGTGACCTTGAAATCCAACTTCTTTGTCAAAGGAATGTTCTCCTCTTCTGGCACGATTAGGATTGCCCCCATGTATGAAGGTGAACTCCCCACATGGAAGCTGAAAGGTGTGAGTGTTGCACATCCATTACTCTATCAATGTATATGTAGAAGCACAGTCTATGTAACTAGTCTTGTTCACCCCATGCAAGCTTGAGAGAGACTCAATAAAGGTCACCAAGCCAGTTCGCTTCACGTGAACCTTCATAGACTCGGAAAGCATATCCCACATCTTACAGGAAGTGCAAAAATTCCCAGACTTAGAGAAGCAGGAAGACAATTCCCTCTACAAAAAGAAAGAGAATCATCACTATAAGCAAACACTTGCATTTCACAAAGCATGATGACAAGCCAAAATGCACAAAGATGCACAAACGCGTGCAAGATTTAAGAAAGCACACACACAATGAGGTTGCAGGCCTCCAAACACAATCACAAAAACACACAACAATCATTTGCACATGACAGCATGGCCACAGTCCGAAAATGAATAGATTTCAGACTCATAACAATTTCTGTATAGTTTCAAAATGCTGATTTAAACGAATCATTGTTCATTCGGACAAATGATCAATAATGCTTTGTCAGAACCTTTACGCGTTGAACAAACAATCGGCCAAATCATCACTTACAACAAAATACTATCACATATAGTACACTCAGAGCACCGCATTTATGATACAGAACACGATACAAAATCACTATATCATCACAAAAACACAAATAAGGCTTCAATAGTCCTAGGCAGTCACAAATAGCACATTCACAAACGCAAGATTTTCAACCAAAACCAATCCAAAGAGTTAAATGAATCTTCAATGATCCAGCCGAATGATCAATGAAGATTCATTCAAATCTATAAACATACAACCCATTCCAAAAATCACTAAAATGCATCAACAGTAGAAAAGGTTCTTTTAAGAAATTAGGCAATGAGAAGACTTAC
>CANYLF012387259.1:0-26985 GCA_948193215.1 Bocquillonia castaneifolia
ATCCATCCAAAATAACAATTCAATAACAAAACATACAATTAACACTCAAGTATCTCTTTCAAAATCTTCAATTACATGTTTACACATTTTTAATAAAAAACCCCCAATAATTCTCCCAAAACCTAACTCTCAAATCCATAAACAACCCAATTATTATCAATTAACAACAGTTAGTTAAAGAAAACTTACCAATTAATTAAACCTCTTCTTCTTTTCTTATATTTTTCTTCTTCTTTTCGTCTTCCCTTCTTCCTCTTCTTTTCCTACTCTTACCAATCTCTATAAATCCCACTAACTCCACCAAGACCACCTTCTTATCCCATAAGAATTTCATTTTCTTTTATTAATATAGTTTAAAATTTTTCTATTGGTTGTTTTAAAGTTAATCTTTGACTTTTTTTTGCCAATTAAAGAAAACTTACAACTGCATCCCCAAACAATCTAATACTTCCATAAACATCCTCACAAGTATTTTTATCAACAATTACACCCCTCATGCACTTAAAATGAATTAATAATCCATAATTAACAAAATTAAATATACTAACGATGCTAATTAAACACTAATGCATGTAATTAATTAGGAGGATGTTACAAGTAGTCCATCTTCTTCTTCATCTGATTGACCGCAAGGTTGCTAGGCTCATCAAAGATACTTATAATCTGGAAGCCCACAGGTGCTATAATTCCTTGGGGAGTAGCTTTCAACATTGCAACTGATGTGGTTGGCTCAGCCGAAATAGTCAAGACCTTATCCTGGTAAGGAAACTTGATCTTTTGATGAACTGTGGATAGCACTCCTCCCAAGGCATAGAACCAAGGCCGTCCAAGAAGAACAGCAAAGGTCACGGGGATGTCTAGCATGGTGAACTCAACTTCGGAGACAATAGGACCAGTTTTAACTTACGCAGTAAATGTGCCTTTAACTGCCCTCTTGGAGTCATCATTGGCCCGAATGACTAAATCGGACTGCTTCAAATCTTCTTTGGCTATCCCCATCTTTAGTAGAAGTTTGGATGGGCAGACATTGATGGATAAGCCATCATCAACCATAACACAAGAAGTTCTCTTCCCATTCACTTCAGCTGCAATAAATAATGCTTTGTTGTGGTCCTTTCCTTTTAGGGGCAAGTCTTCATTAGAGAAGGTTATCTTCCCCTTCTTCCTTTCAGTCATAAGTCTCACTGGGGTAGTAGTTTCAAGAACTGGTATCTGAGTTAAGGCCTTGACCAATGCCCGCCTATGAGACTCTAAGGAGACAAGTAAGTCCCATATGCTTGCATTAGTCTTGGTCTTTTTGAGCTGCTCAGTTACAATGTCGATTGAGGTAGCTTCCTCTATTACTTCTTTCTTAAGCTCCTTACTAGCTTCCTTTTGTTTCCCCAAATCCCTTGGAAATTTCTCCCACTTCTAGTGACTAAAGTAGGCTCTAAATCAGCAATTTGCATTACATTATCGATCTCTAATTCATCTTCATCAGAACTGTACCAAGCATCAAATTTGAAGCAGTCCCTGATCTTCCTATCCTTCCTAGTCTGAATCACATAGGAATCAATCTCATCTCTAAGAAATGGGATTTTCTTGTTAATCTCATCACATATGACCCGAATATCTTGCTCAATGCTAGTTGATGTGCTTTCTCCGTCTAGGAACTTTTGCCAGGCGTCAGCTTTCTCCCTATCCTTCAAATGCTCACCCCATTTCTTAGGCCATGGTAGGTTATTATCATAGATGTCAAACTCTGGACCCCAGCTTAGTTTAATATCTCCAAAAGGAATAAGAGGTGGTGGATGTTTTGGATACGTGACTTTAAAGTCAAATTTGCCTGAAGGTTGGCCTAAGAGATCTTCTATGTATTCTTGCTTCAGTTCAGGTTCATCATGCACATCTTCAAAGGAATCTCATGCCTTTTTGAGACCTTCCTCCTCTTCAGTTGAGTCATAATCAATAGAACCCCATGCCTCATCCAAATCATCATCAGTGAAAAAGGCCCATACCTCATCTTCAGACACACCTGAATCAATACAACCAACTCTATTTGGTGGAAAAACATTGTTATAGCAAGGTAGTGGGTTATTTTTGGTGCTTGGTTTCTTAGAGTCAGGGTCCATGACTTTCCTTTCATCTATGAGGTCTTGAATGGAATGTTTAAGCTTAATACAATTGTCAGTGGAGTGGCCTTGTACCTAGTGAAAACGGCAAAAAGCCTTTGGGTTATATAGTAGTGAACTAGTGTTAGGTGGGTTTTTGGCTGGTTTGGGTTTCAGCAAGCCTTCTCCTTGGAACACTTTGGACAAGGGTTTGTTAAAGTTGGAGAATCTAAGGGTGGTTTTAACTACATTGACTTCCACAACCTTAGTAGATTGTGTATGAGCATGGCTTGAGCTAGCCTTGGTGGTCTTCTTCTTTTCAAACTCAATTTCTTCAACCTGGAGCCCATCATCATAGCTCTATAAAATTCCTTGGATTCATCAATTGAAGCTTCTCAACCTATGTAGAATGCACATTCCTAGCAATGATTCTGATCTGATCTCTCTCTAAAGGTTTGTTAGGCATTAAGGCAGCCTTATTTTTCCACCTGATTAGGAATTCAGAAAAAGTCTCTCCATCTTTCTACGTAGTCATCTCTAAGTCTCTCAAAGAAACTTTCAGGGTAGCGTTGTAAGAGAACTGACCCCTAAAAGCCTCATTAAGAGTCTTCCAGTCGGGCTTAGAGCTAGTAGGCAAGGCATGATACTAATCAGAAGTTATACCCTCCAAAGTCAAAGGGAACACTTAGTTTCTGCTCGGCATTCAGAGTGTTGGCTGACATGACAGTGATATATTGCTTCAAGTGCTGCTTAGGATTGCCAGACCCATTGAATTTAGTCACATCAGGCATTCTGAACTTAGGAGGGAGCCCAGTTATGCCATAGAGACCCAGGTTATTAAAATCAAAATCCTGGTTCTTTCCTCTTACCATCTCCTGGAGCTTCTCCATTTTCTTAGTCAGAGCTTCAAGGGCCTCATTATCAGGATGCTTCTCACTTTCATCATCGCTACTAAATTCTCGATCCTCCTCCCTATGGTCATCCCTTTCTTTGAGGGCCTTCTCGATGGCATTGTCCATCATGTCTTGCAAAGTTTTCAAAGCATCCTCACTCAATCCAGCCATAGTGCTTGTGAAAGTTGGAGCTTCAGGAGTGTGTTGTGGCTTGTTTCAAATGAGGCGTCCGGCTTGTCTCATCTAAGAGGCACCAAGAGGATCTATGTTACTACAAAATAAAGGATTAGCATGCTATGACATGTGTATGCAAGATGCATGAATGCAAACATTACAAAGGGACACAAGTAGCAAACGTTAGTCAAACACACATACTACCAAGTGGTAGACCTTCCAACCTTATTTCTCCCACACACGTGTTTATTTGGTAAGTCAATAATCCTAGGAATTGGCTTGGGCCATCGCATCAACAGGGTATGCTATTACCGATGTAGTATGCACGTTTGCACATGAAAGAAGCTCTTAACATGCAAACCAAATAATAAGTCATCATCAAGTCCCTATCTTATGTCTTTACTCTCGACGAGTCCTTGATGTTTCCTATGCTCCAAGGTTATTTTAGCATCAGTCAGGTACAATTAGACCAACGCACTAACATCCCTTGCACACAAGTAGTAGTCAAGGTCACTCTTCTCAAATCCTAACTGATCCTATGATGTAGGGCTGCATTAGTCAGGTACAATTAGATTAACACTTGACACCCCCATAGGTAGCAATTAGTGGTTTGATTCGAGGGCAATAACACTAGACAAGGTCAAAATAAAGGCTTCATGGCATCATATAACAAAGCAATCACTTGGTAAGTCCTAGAAGAAGTTGCTACGGTCATTACATGACTTCGGTCGGTTCAACTAAAAGAAGGTTCCCATAGAAGGCGAACTCCCATTAACCATCTCCCTCTTTCAAAAAAGGTTCAAGTGATGGTAGGACATTCAGCTTTGAATTTCCCATTAACTATCACTCATTAACCATAATAAAGATGGTAAGCAATAGTAGGACAATTCCAACTATGAGTGGTAGTCATTGGTTTTGCCTCCTATGAAGAACTCTTATAAATCATAGGTGACTCGACCAATGGTACCCGTGAGGTTGGGTGTTTTAATGCAAGCATGAATGCAAAGAAATTAGAGTTTAGCATAATAAAAAGAGTATTGGTAATCACTCGAACCATAAGTCTTTCCATCAAATGTCCCAAGTGGAGTCGCCAAACTGCAGATAAGGAGGTTTTGCCTCAGGGCCTGAGCCACCACCCGAACCGGCATTGGGAATGTCTTATAAGGTGTACCCCTCGATTCCTCTTAAGAATACGAAAGGCACATTGACCCCAGAGATTCAAGGATCGGACTTATCAATTCCAGAGTGTGATTCTTTACCCAATGCTCCTAGTATTATACCAACCTTCATTCCTTCTAACAAAATAATAAAAAACACATAACAATTATAGCCTGCCTTGTACATACATACATGCAATGGTGAGTTTCTAATTATAAACAAGAGTTAATTTTAATAATTGCCAACCATTAAATAGGGTTAACTTACATGCATAAGTGATAACAACACATAACAAATCAACATAGCAGCACAACCTAGGGCTTCTACCAATTTTAACCTAAAACGATTACCAAATTAACATTAATAATCAATTTCATGTAATAAATCAACTAAACAATTACCAAAGAAGCTCTAGAAGCTTACCTTGTCACTGCATTCCACGTGAAAGCTACTGTATATAATTATAGAGACCCGTATGCTATTGTTTAAAGCCCAACGACATAGGGGAAAGGAAAATAGGGGCCAACGCCACTCCTAGGACTAGCGTTTGGGCCCAACGCCACTTACTGCCACTCCTAGCAGTGGCGTTGGTTGCCAGAACTAACCAGAATGCAAGATTTGACAAAAAACATGATTTTCGAGTTTACCAAGCCCGAAAAATGACTAAACAATAACGAAAACTCACTAAACAATCATCAAAGCATATTATAATGCATGAAACATGGCAAAATAACCTAGATCTAATCATGGCATGCTGAGAACACAAAAAGATGCAAGTTTTAAACATAAAACATACAAAAGGTACAAAACTTTATACGTAAAACATGCAAAAGATGCAAACTTTAAACATAAAACGTTAAAACAACATGATTTCACATGTTAATATGCAAAGAAACAAACTGTATGCATTAAAACAAGCAAAGAAAACAACTTTATTCATCAAAACACAAAAAGACATAACCTTTATGCATTAAAACATGTAAAGACATGACTTTATGCATGGAAACACAAAAGAAATGATTTTTATGATTTAAAACATTAAAAAAAAACAATTTTTATGCATGAAAAACATGTTAAAGACATCAAATAATGTAGATCTGAAATAAAACACAAAGAATCTTGTAAAGAAAGCAACTTTCATTAATTATAATGCACATTCATGGCATTTAATGGCATTTTAACAAAAGAAACATGCATGAACATTATTTTAACGTGAAAACAGAAAATTATAGTAACTAAAACATACAAATAACACATCTATAATATGCAAAACATGAAAACATGCAAAGAAACAATTAAAAGTGAAGGAAAAGGTGACTTACCTCTCAAGAAATCAACTTGGAAGCTCTTGATAACCCTCAAATATGGTTTGAGTGACTTCTTTATTACTT
The DNA here is from genome assembly GCA_948193215.1 of Bocquillonia castaneifolia. Lineage (NCBI taxonomy): Eukaryota > Viridiplantae > Streptophyta > Magnoliopsida > Malpighiales > Euphorbiaceae > Bocquillonia > Bocquillonia castaneifolia. The sequence goes on from CANYLF012387259.1 coordinate 5,707, forward strand.
TTTAATGATTATTAGTCGTTGGAACTTGATTTGAATGAATTAGGAGCTTCAAAACCACCTTTTGAATGGAAAAAGATACAAGCTTTTATAAGTTTTTGTAAAACCAATGTAAAAGTGTGTAAAATTTTGGCAATGAAGTGAACTTAGAATGTCATTATGAGAAAATAAACCCTAAATTCTTATGATCTGTTGCCTCTCCCTCAAAACCTAGTTTTAAGAGTGTATTTATACCAGAATTAGCATAAAACTTAAGCTAGGGTTAAGAGCATCACTTTCCTAATGAAAATCAATGACTTGAGCTTAAAAAAGGTTATTTTGGTAAAAAATAGCCTTACAAAGCCTTGGGACGCGTGTACAGCTTGTACGGGCCATTCCAGGCCGAAACAGGTTGAAATTAGGCTTTTTATGTTGAAAATCACACCACTGGCGTTGGGGGCCCAACGCTAGTCTTTCTTGTGGCGTTGCTCCCAACGCCAGTCCTAGGAGTGGCGTTGAGCCCAACTCCACTTGGCAGAGTGGCGTTGGGCCCAATTCCCTTTTGAAGAGTGGTATTGGGCCCTTTTGAGCCTTCAAACGTCAGATTTTGCAAAAATGTATATAAGAGAAAATGTGCAGAATGGCCTAAACTATCAATCCTCAAAATTTCAAGTCATTCCGATACTTGTAGAGAAAGTTATGATGAAAATCGTTTAAAAAATGCACTATTATGCTTAAAACAGAGGTTTTTGGTAAAAACATGCTCTGAAAACTTAGAAAATGATTTGAATGTAGCTATGCAATCTCTAAAAAGCAATTGTCAACTTAATTCAAGTTATTTAAAACACGAATGATCATCACTGGGCCTCCGAGCCGCTTCCTCATTCCTGCATCCATAAATTAGGTGTTAACAAAATGTATATCATTTTTTTTAATTTTTTAATCGTGAATTCTTTATTTTTGATTAGTTTGGATTTTTTTCTATAGATTTTTTATCTATAGTGAGTTAAAAGACTCGGAATTGAGTGATTCAAAAGTCTAAATTTAAGATAAAATCGATACCTACAACTTTCATGAAGAAGTTGTGGCTATTTGAAGATTAAAAAAAACCTAAAAATTGAGTTACAAATTAGAAGTTATGTGCATTTTTAGTTGAAATTGGAATTTTAAAATAATTAACTATTTGGAATTAATTAACAAAAATTCTAATCCTTATAGGACTTATGCAAAACTTTAATTAGATCTTGATAACAATAAATAAATCAAAACAATGAAGCTAATTAAATAAAATTTTCCATCATTCATTCAAGTTATTGAAGTATGCATTGAAGATTTAAGACCTAAAATTTAAAATGTATACATATGAATTATTTGTTTTTTTATTAGTTTAGGTGTTTTATTTTCTATAGCCATCAACTATTTAAACTCCATTTAGTAATAAATTTAGATTATGATTAGAGTAGAATTAGTGATTAATTAGTTTATTTAAATTAAATTTGTATTTATATTGAATTTTTGTAGGAAATTCATATTTTTAATGTGAAATTCACAACTTAAAAGTTTAGCATATTCAACGGATCATAACTTGAGTTAGAATACTCAAAATTGATTGCTCCAAAGGCCTAAATTCTAGATAAAATAGACATTTGCAACTTTCATGAAGGAGTCGTGGCTATTTGAGGACAATAAGTACCTGAAAAATGAGTTACAAATCAATAGCTTTATTTTTCTACTATGAATTCTATGCTTTTGCTTAGTTTGGGTATTTTATTTCTTATAGCCATGAACTAATTATTTAAAGTCTATGTAGTAATTAATTTAGATTAATTGTGTTCGTTAGTGTAGAATTAATGATTACTTAGTTTATTTAAATTAAATTCATACTTATATTAAGTTTTAATGTGAAATTAACAAGTTGAAAGTGTATCAAATTCGAAGAGTTATAACTTGAGCTAGAAGACTCAGAATTGAGTGATTCAAAAGTCTAAATTCAGGAGAAAATAGAGATCTAATGGCTGTGAATACTTGCAAAGTGAGTCAAAAATCAGAAGTTATGTGATGTACACTCTTGGTCGAAATCTAAATTTTAAAAGGCTACGTGTAATTAATCGAAACAAGTTCTAATCCTTCGAGGGCTTTTGGACAGTTGTAATTAGATCTTGAGATGTATAAATATATCAAAATTAAAACTAAAAAAGGGTTGTTCTTCTCTATCTAAAAAAATCGATAAAAATTTTACAAAATTTTTCATCATTCAAACTATTGAAGTATGGATTGAAGATTGAAGACCTAAAATTAAAACATATGAATTGAAGATTGAATACTTAAAATTAAAAAGATGTATAAATTTTTATTTTTGTACCATAAATTCATTGGTAATTAAGTAATATGATTTAACTTAAAAAGTAAAAAATATGATTTGATAACATACTTATATCAATAACGCGTGTGAGGAAAAAACTAGTATGTAAAAATATATGAAAGTGCCATTCATACAAACATGCAGCATCAATTTTGTTATCTTTCCATCTCAAAATTTTTTCTGTTATCTTCATATCATTCCAATCACTATTTGACTAGTAATCATTTTATCAATACAAATATCTTTGTCCTTACTATTGTTTTGTTTATCCTTACAGTAATTATTCAATTAGAATAAAAAAATTAATTACTATAAAATTATACATCAATGCAATACAAACCACCTTAACCAAAAGTTAATTAACGGTCAATTTTCTTTAGTATATATAGTAGTAATTATTATGGTAGCTTTAAATAAATCATAAATCAAACTTAGTTTTTCTTTTTTTTTTTGATAATAACTTAGTGTTTTCTACTTGTATTACTTATTTTTTAAAATAAAATAACAGTACTTTATTATAATTTTTTTTGAAAAATTGTGAAAAAAACTCAAATAATTTATAACAAGATATATATGAAATTATGAATATTATTTTTTTTTCATTAAAATTGATTTACTTCTCTATTATGAAAAATACAAAAAAAAAATCACTTTTCTGTAATTTTTTACAATTTTTATTGTAACAAAATTTTTGTTACCTTATGGACCTTTTTCCCTGGGGCAAATGCAATACAACAGTATTAATTGACCAATGAGCAACCAATAAGCACACATTTGATGAACCGCGGCGCACTAAATACTCGTATGGGTGTATAAAACCAAACCAAAATTTTAAACTGAATCCAATCGAATTTTATATTTGGTTTGGTTAAACTGAACCATAAGAGACAATATGGTTTGAGATTATGAAATTTTTGGATTAGATTAACGGTTTGGTTTTGTTATTTAAAAAATCGAACCAAACCGAAATTCAAACTTTACGTTTTCTAATATTTTTTTATATTTATATATTTTTAATTCATTACACACACACACACACACATATATATATATATATATTTGTGTTTGTGTGTGAAAATATATTAATTATATGTAAAAGTATAAAATAATTATAAAAAGTATAATAAATATATTAAATAATTATAAAAAGTATAATACATATATACATATACAAACATAATAAGTATTTATAGAAATTTACAAATTAAAATAAATATATAAATAAACCAATCGAAATCAAACCGATTCAAACTGAAATTTTAATAAATCAAATCATTAATGTATTAAGTTAAATGAATTGATTTGATTTCAAATAATTAAAATAAAAAACTGAACGGTTTGAAATTGTTTTTAAACCGAACCGAACCGTTCATACACATTCCTACTAAATAGGGCTGTAAAAAACTAAAAAAAAGGGTTGTAAAACGATTTCAACAGTTGGAGTTGGATTCAAAGTGGTCACGTTCTTTTTAGCTTGTTGAGATTTGTAACATTTGTTCATTCATTAATACAATTCCTACTTGATCTTATTTTTAAGTTTATTAACAATCTAAACCAATTTTGAATTTTTAGATTCGTTAAAATTATATATTTAAAATAATTAATATTTTTTATTTTTATATACACATTTTATAAAATTAAAATGTATCTATTCATATTTGATAATTATAAATTAAATTAGAGGATAAATATAGAAAAATCCTCTTTTAAATCAAATAATGGATAAATATTTTTAAATTACATTATAAACAAGTTCAAACAGATTTATTTGATTGAAACATATTTTATGAATCGGAACATGAAAAGCAAAACATAATCTAGATTCAAATCAAACCTGATCAATGACATAAAGTAACCAAGCCGAACTTAAACAGTAACATATTTAAATCGGCTCTGCTCGTTTTCACTCCCTAGCACTAACAAAAGAAAATTAAATCCAAGTGTACTTAAAGTCCAAATCCACTAACTAATAATATTCGAAATAGAAAATCCTAATTTAAATCCACTTTTTAAAAAAACCAGAACCAACTAGATTATTGGTTTATAGTTTCGATGGTCAGATTGATTCAACCACTTATCAATTAGTTTGAGAAAATAAGTTGATTTTCATTTTTTTATGAATTTTTTTTTAATGTATAAACGGGTTTAATTAACTTAAATCCAATTAAATTGATAGAAATCAATTAATTCCTAATTCAACTTGGAGTTTTGGTTTCTTTCAAATCGAATCAATCACTGAATTTACGGTTGAACTAGTCCGATTTTTGAAACTATGATTAAACTGGATTAATTCTAATCTAAACCGATATATCATGAATGATCCATCTCACAAATAATCGATTATTTTTAAAATCTTAAAAATTATTGATTATTTAAAATGTGAATTTTCAAATCTTAAAATTATTGATTATTTAAAATGTGAATTTTCAAAACATAAAAAAAAGTGAAATTTTTTAATTTAAGAAGGGTAAAAAAAAAAAAAAAAACACACATAAGAAATTATAATGGCTATAACCAACCCAACCCACAGACCCCAAAGTCTTCCCTCAATTTACAATTTGAACACAAAAACCTTCACACAAAAAAAAAGTCTCTCTAGTCGCCGGCCGTCCAAACCTCACCGCGTCCGATTAATGGATAATCGATCAGTTTCATCAGGTTCTTACTTTCACCAAACGAGGTACGGCCAACGTCCTCATCATCTTCTCCCCAATTCTAACCCTAATTCTTTTCTCCCCCAATCCCCTCTTCATCATCTTCCTCAACAATTCCGACCTCTCCAACCTCCTCCTCCTCCTCCGCCGCCGCCTCCTGCTCCTTCATACCACCACCCTGTTCCCGTCCAACAGCAGTGGCATCAATTCAATTATCCTTTCAATCATCACAATCCGCTTCCTCCCTCTCGATTACCTCCCGATTTGATTGGGGAAAATCATCGATCTAGGGTTTTGCAACCAAGGTCCTACCATCATCACGATCCTATTGTTACTAGTAATAGTAATAGCAGTAGTAGTAATTCTAGGCATGAATTGTTACTAGAATCTAATTCGTCGAGGTTTATTGAAGAACAACAACAAAGGCGTGATTTTTCATTCGGTACTTCTAATTCTGATAGGGATTTTGCAATCACTAATAGTAGTAGTTCTACTAATAATAATATTAGTAATCAATTCAGTCCCTCCACTGTTGTTGTGCGTGATGATGATGATAGTGAAAGGGTGGTTCTTGAGAATCAGAGATGGGTTGCGCATTCTTCTGAAGGTAATCGAAAACGGGATCATCACCATTTTACTGCTAGTAGTAGGAGTGGTAGAGATGTTAATGTTGAACATGGTGCTAGTGGTAGCAGTAGCAGGGAGGGTAGTTTTGAATTTAATAGAACTAATACTCCTAGGAAGTTGAAGAAAAGTGCTCTTCTTCGGATTCAGAAGCCTATTCATAATAGTAATGTTAAGTTTAGGATTGTTAGGGACGATGATCGAGGTGGACATCATTATTCTTCTGGTTATTTTGATAATAGTTCTTCTTTTAGAGGAGGAGGAGGAGGTAATAAGGATAAGGATCAAAATGCTTACCACCACCACCACCACCACAACCTGGATAGAGGAAGTACTGGAGATCAAGTTAGGGAGGGCAGTCCTGTTGAACTTGATGTGTCTTTTAAGTCCAATTCTCTTGTTGCCAAGGCTATTGTCACACCGCCTTCTACTGATGTTTCTGATTCAAATTTGGCACCTCCTAGGAATGCAAAATTGAGGAAAGTTTTGGTCCCTGATAAGGATAGTTCAACTTCACCACCAATTAAACCCAACAAAGCAAAAAATGTTCCAGTGGTTGTAAAAAGTACTTCCAGTTCTGATAAGGACCATAAACAATCCAAACAAGAAGTGGAAGTTTCTGGTTCTGGTGGGACTAAAGTCTTGATTGGTAAGTGTGAAAAGGAGCGTTCTACTAAGGCTAATTTGTCAAATAAAGGTGGAGATAATGTTGTTTCTGGTAAACCTTCTTTGGCCAAGGTATGTAAGAAGAAAAAAATTGTGAAGAGACCTGTGAAGAAAGTCCTGAACCCTAGTTTGAATTCTTCAATTTCACAGCCAACTATTAAGAGTGATGAACCTGTTGTAGCAGACAATAGCCTTGTCCCTGGTCACCCTGCATATTCTGAGCCTGAAAAGGATGCTTCTGCAACTTTAGTTAAAGTTGTTGATTCACGGCCTGCTAAGGATTGTGACAAAGCTGCCATAGCAGATAGCTTTGTCCATGGTCAACCTGCATCGTTTGTGCCTGAAAAGGATGCTTCTGGAACTTCAGTTAATGTTGTTGATTCACAGCATTGCTCAAATGAAACAACAGCTGTGATGCCTGAGAATGGCAGAGTAGAGGGATTGGCTGAGCCCATGTCATCTGAGAATGGCACAAGTGCTGACTCTGGGAGATTATGCATCCCTAGTAAGAAGAGAAAGAGGAGCTGTTCAACTTCCTCCCTGAGCTCATCAAGTCTTGAAGAAACTAAAATCAATGAGAATATGGAAAATAATGATCTCACTAGCTACTCGCATGCTATCTCAAATGCTAATGAGGATTGTACCAAATTGGTACATGAAACTGCTGGTTCTGATATTGGTGGTGTTGAAGATTTGGGTACCCAGCTTTGTCAGAGTGGAGACTCATTGCTTGAAAATAATGCAGCAAGCAGATCTCCCAAGAATTTATTTTCTCCCAAGGGCAATTCTGATTGTGGTATTGTAGGCACTAGAATAGATGAGGTTCCTTCAAGTTCACTAGATTTGATCTCAGGTTATGAGTCTGAGAATGGCTTAATTAAATTAACTGAGGGAACTACTGTTTCTGACAATGGGACAATTGATGTTATTTGCAAGGAGGCTTGTACAAATGAGGGTAGTACACCACTTGAGAATGGTATTGTTGATGAATTTTTAAATTCTTGTTTCTCTGTAGGAAGCAGCCAGATCTGGCAATGCAGAATAGGGGAAATGACAACCGGGAATGTTGCCAGAAGTGCAAGCCCTTCCATTGAAAGGCCAGGGACCATTTTTGCTTCTGGAAATGGCCATAATGTTTTAACAGAAAATAGCTCTTCCAGCCACGGGGATAGTATGGGCAAGCAGCCATCTCCAGAGAGGGTTGGTATATCATTTGAGAATGTTCCAATAGGAGGATTACTAAATCAAACAGCTTCCATGGGTGGCAGTGAGGAGGATGATACACTTAACATTAGTGAAAGTGATATGAAGGTGGGAAGGTCTGAGTTAGATTTGACGAAGTCAGAGGTAAATGATATGTATACAGAGCCTGCAAATATGGTTAGCGCTTCCTGTTGGGTGGATACAACCTTAAGACTCTCTTTCAAAGATCCTACTCCAACTGAGTGTAGATTTTCTGGTGTTAACGGTGGGGATACTGGCCCTCAAACTTGTACAGATGGTGAAATTTTTTTAACCCAGAGAAGTGCAATGGACATTTCAGAGCCTAATGTTTCAGTTAGCAGCTGTATTAGTGTTTGTCCTAACTCGAGTTTGATACAGAAAGGAGAGAAAAGAAGTGTGTCTGGTTCTCTAGAACTGTATTGTCCAGTGACAACTAACGTAATTGAGGAACCTCTAATTGCAGGTGTATCAGCACCAAGTGTAGAAATGCCTTCCATATCTGGTGGTGGCCTGACAGAACCAGAAGTGGAAGAAGCTACAGTGTCTGCTTTGGATCCATTGTGTAGTTCTGATCTCTCGCCTTTGCAAAAGGCAGCATCACTTGATTGTTCAGGAGGAGGATATGACAGGATTGTGGCTCCACTGAGAGATGCTGTTGGAGATGATGGGTTGAAGTGTGATCATTCTCATTCCACTGCCGAAAACCTGGCTGACCCAAAAGTGAAAACTGTCTGTCCAACAGGATTTCAGGATGAACAAATTCCTGATGCAACTTTAGTTGTGACTGGTATTAGTCATCTGAACAACTATATTCATGCAGGAGGGGAAGGAGAAAAAATGGGTGTAGATGCTGCAGATGAGCAACCTATTGTTGACAGTGTGGCAGGTAAGCACCAATTTTCTTCAGAATTTCTGCCTCTGAACTCAGACGAAAGATTGCCTAGTGTCGATATGGAGGATGAAAATCGTTATTATGTAAAAAGAGATTCACCCTCTGTTTCAAACAATTTGTCTTCATTGAGAGAGCCTAATGGAGTGTCAGCATCTGACACCAATGTTGAAGCTGTGGGACTGGGTTCTGATACACTATCTGACATGGATTGTCAAGAAACATTGCCTATTGTTCCCAGCATGTCACACAGCCAACTTTCTTTAAAAAAGGCTGACAGGGATGGTGAAATCCTACTTGGGAAGCTTGCAACTCAAGATGGTTCTAGCATATCTGATATTATTGGTGGCTCACTGAGTACTGAATTTAATTTAATCTCAGATCATGCAGTTGAAAATGCTCACTCATTCAGTGGGAAGACTGAAACCTTGCCGTCACGGGATGTCAAAAGTAGTAGTCAAATTCTGAATGCTGTTAGAGTATCCGGGAGGAAGAACCAACATGGTCAAGCTGCTTTTGGAATTTATCCAGGTTGCTCATCTTTCGTTTTGAATGCTTCAAAAAATACAGCTTCTTCAAATCATATCTCAAAAACGCGAACATGGCATCGAACAGATAGTTCTTCTGCATCAACTCCACCAGGAAACAAAGCTAATTCAGGTCCTGTTTCTAATCAAAGTCAATTGGCCAAAAAGGTTACAAAGTTTCAGAGTACCTCTTACATTCGTAAGGGTAACAGCCTTGTCAGAAAGCCTGCTTCAGTGGCTGCTCAATCCCAGGGTTCTCATGGCTTGAGTTCTTCTGTGTGTCAGCTGAACTCTTCAGGCACAGATGAAGTGAAGAAGAATGCTGGATGTGGCACTAGAACAGGTATTGCTGACCCTCCCAAATTTGTGAGATCTGGAGCGAGTTCTTCTTTTGAGAGGCTTAGAACTCCACCATTGCCCAGCAGCAATAAAATGCCAAATCACTCTACCAATTCTTCAAGGGATTGTGTTTCTTCCCCATTATTAGAGACTCCTCATCAGTATGCCACTGAAACTGCATCAGATCCTATGACTTCTATTGAAAGTAATGATCGATTAAAATCTTCTGAAGATGCAATAAAAATTTCAGAAAAATCCACAATCCAGCCTAGCCAAATTGGCGATTTGGATTGCCACACTGAGCAAAATGATGGGAATATGGCGTCTTCTAATGCCATTGCCAATGGTATAACATATGTTAAACGAAAGTCAAATCAGTTGGTTGCAACTTCAAATCCTTGTTCGTTGTCTATGAAGAATTCCCATAGTACTCCAGCCCTATCCTCTGATAGCTATTATAAAAGGAGAAAAAATCAGCTTATCCGGACTTCACTGGAAAATCATGTCAAGCCAACATCCAGCATGCCAGATGGAAGCATAAATATTGAGGGTCATGCTGTTCCTAATGTTACTTCCAGCAGAAGCTTGGCGAAGAGACGATCACTCAAAGGTTTGTCTGATGAACCCATTTCACAAAATTTTGGTCTATCATCATAAGCATAAATTTAACTAATCAACTCATTATTCTGTTTTTGTGTATATATCACCATCATGGCTTAAGCATATAAAATTGTGATATGTGAACATCTCTTTTTTGGAATTTAAGATGCTTGTGCTACATTGTTGGTTTACAAATTTAGTTTATTCTCAATTATATTGTGCATTGACAACTATGTTGCCCTTTACCTAAAGTTTTTGATAGTATAAGTTGAAATTCTGGTATATCTAAACTTCTAGAGGTACAGCAGGTTTTGATGGATCAAGTTTGCTTCTTAAGCACATAGTTTCTTTAAGTTTGAACATGTTATAGAAAATAAGTAGTTTGTTGCCTTCTTTCTGCAACCAAGGTAAACATCTCTTTTGGCCACCAGCAGCCTCCAGTCTAATAAAGTCACTTACAACTTACTCCCATTGAATGAATCTGGAAATGAGTTCAGATAAATTTGATCTGGTTGCTTAGGCATGGTAATTTTTAGTTTTAACAAAGTTCACCGGGTTATTTGTTGCAGTTGTGTCAAAGATGCATAAACCTTCAAAATCCTCTTTGGTCTGGACATTACGTGGTGCTTGTAGTGCTCAGTTATCGAACTATAGCAGTGATTTATTGCATCGTCAGAAGGTCTTGCCCCAATTGTTTCCTTGGAAAAGAGCAACATTTTGGAGAAGTTTCATTCCAAATTCAGCTGTCATCAATGGTTCCTCATCTACAATTAGGTACAAGTTCTGGTGGCTTTCTATAGGTTTTTGTAGCTTCATTCAGCTTTCTCTAATGTATGTGAATTTGCCCCTGCACTAACAGATTTATCTTTTTTTCCTTAGTAGGAAATTGCTACTTTTGAGAAGGAGGGATACTGTATACACGAGGTCAAAACATGGATTTTCACTTCGAAAATCCAAAGTGTTAAGTGTTGGGGGTTCTAGTTTAAAATGGTCAAAATCCATTGAAAGCCAATCAAAGAAAGCTAATGAGGTTAGTTAAGCCAGTGTACAACTTTTTATTTCTTTCTCGACCCAACTTTGACAAAATTTGTAAATCCACTTATCTCACAATTTAAAGGAGTTCGGTCACAGTTTGTGATTTCTATTTGGCTTGCATACAGGAAGCTACCCTGGCTGTTGCTGAAGCAGAGAGGAAGAAAAGAGAACAGATTGGTGCTTCACATGTCAGTTCTGGGACAAAGAATAGAAGTAGTTCTTCCCGTAAGTCAGTTCATAGTATAAAGCTGCACCCAGGTAGTGATAACCGTGATCCTGGTGTGCAGTGCATCCACATTAGTACTATCATTCCTTTTATGCAGTTTTATGTTTTTCTGCAATTCATGTGCACCTTAAAGTGTACTTTCTGATAAGGATGCTATGGTCATTAAGCATAATATGCTGCCATGTAACTTGCTACTCTGACAGGAGAACGGATATTTCGCATTGGCTCAGTTCGCTACAAAATGGATTCCTCAAGGCGGACCCTTCAGAGGATTTCAGGTGGTGTACTGTTGAACCTTTCCCCCCCTCTACTGTTCTTTGATTTTTTGTTGTTTAAATTTTAAATTATTCCAACTGTGTTTACAATATCGGTGATGCAGCTTGAATATTTCTCATTTCCGGCACATGCTAACAGTAACCGTGTTGTTATCTCATGATTATATTATGTCAAAAAATATCTTTTTTTTTTATTTTAAATTTAATGAATTGATCAGTCATTGAAGAATCCATGTCTGGTGGAGTTAGGTTTTTAGAAAGCCCCCTCTTGATGATTAGATTTTCGATTTCTACTTGACTTGGTCAGTGGTGAATCAGAGTTTTATTTTGCTATCGAGTCAGTGAAGGCTTCAATCTGATTGTGAATTTGCTAGAACTTCTATTACAATCTTGACCATATGCCAATGACATGTATTATGCTATTTGATCGGTCTAATGTGAGAAATTTATGTTCTTTGCAGATGATGAGTCATCGAACAATCCAGCTTTTCAAATGGGAAAGGAAGCAAAGAGATCTTATGTTCCAAGGAGATTAGTTATTGGAAAAGATGAGTATGTTCCTACTTCCATAGATATTGACTGGTTTGATCTGCATATCAGTTGCAGTTTATGCAGGATATTCTTGTAAACTGGACTTTGAATTGGTTAATTTGATTACTAAATTACTTGAGCGGTTGGTTATAAATGGATTCCACTTTTGGCAGATATGTTCGAATTGGCAATGGCAACCAACTTGTTAGAGATCCCAAGAAACGAACTCGCATTTTGGCGAGTGAGAAAGTTCGGTGGAGTTTGCACACTGCCAGATCACGACTGGCTAGAAGGCGGAAGTACTGTCAGTTTTTCACAAGATTTGGGAAATGCAACAAAGATGATGGAAAATGTCCATACATACATGACTCCTCTAAAATTGCAGTCTGCACAAAATTTCTAAATGGTTTATGTTTCAATCCAGACTGCAAATTAACTCACAAGGTCTATAAAAGAGCTTTGGCTACAAGATCTTCATGTTGTGTGTTCAATGAGATGGCTAATGTACTGGTAAATTTGGATATAAATCCATTGTATATGTTTCTTTTGCAGGTCATTCCAGAAAGGATGCCGGACTGTTCTTATTTTTTGCAAGGTTCTTTTTCCATCTTTTTTCCTGTTTAATGCATTATTTGGAATCCAGACTTGAACAATTTTTTTTGGCAGGTCTTTGCACCAATAAAAGTTGCCCATACAGGCATGTACATGTGAATCCAAATGCATCTACATGTGAAGGATTTTTGAGGGGTTATTGCGCTGATGGCAATGAGGTATGGACTTTTATAATTTTAAGAACATAAATCCAAGTAGTATTTTTCATCACAATAGAAGTAGATAAGTAGTAGATGGGTCATGTTAACTACCAACCAAAAAGCCGGAAGGGCAGCAAAATTAATTGGTCCATCAGTAAGGACAGTAGGCGTTATTGCTTTCAATAATGGACGGAAATTGCTTTAAATAGTCATCTACATACCTTTCATGCGGAAGTAAACATAAATAAATGTTTTTCATCCCAATAGAAAAAGGAAGGCAGTAAACACGATATGTTTCCCAACAACAAAACCACAAGGCAGCAAATTTACTCGGCCCATTCCTAGGGACAATGGCACTGTCACCTGATACTAACCGAAACCCTCAAATGGATAAAAAGTGCTCCGTATAGTCATCTGCATTCCTTTCATGCAAAAAGCTTTAGAATCTGAGCTTTCAATAGGATGACATCTTTTAAGAGACTATTTTTTAGAGAATCTCCCTTGTCTTCCAAACTACATGTGGCATCTTAGGGTGTGGTTCAGCTTCTCATGTCTTCTTTATTTTTTTGTTACTTTTGGTGTTTGCTGATTCAGGGAACTTCTTACGTTGCATTTTAGGCAAATGTGCTTGAAACTTAAAACATACTTAGTCCGCATGTTGTTACTGCTGCTGCTTTTTTTTTTGGTTGCTTAAAACCTGAAAACATGTTTTTTGGCTGTTCAAATCTGGATTGTGAATAGCTTATCATTTTGTTCTTGCTTGTTATTGGGTGGAGCCGCATCTAAATCCATGGGCTTACACTACCCAACTCATAGCTTTCATTAGCTACAATTGTGTTGATAATGTGTCTGAATCTCTGTATAGTGCGTATGATACCTTATTCTTTTTTTTAGTGTAAATAGCTTATGTTTGCTTTAATTTCTATTTAATTCTTGGTGACTCCTCTCATCCTCGTACATACAACCTCACAAAATCTTTGGAGTGTGTAAAACTCAATAACTCTGCTATACAGTGTCGGAAGAAGCACAGCTACGTTTGCCCTACTTATGAAGCAACAGGATCCTGTCCTCAAGGATCCAAATGCAAGCTTCACCACCCCAAAGTCAGAACCAAAGGGAAGAAAAGCAAGCAATCTCGAGTCAAGAAAAATGCCTTGGGCCGATACTTTGGTTCACCGCATTTAAATATTTCTGACCCTGGAACTGCAGTGTCCAAAAAACACTCAATGCAAGATAATGGTTACTTCTGCTTTGATGGAAGCATTGCTGACTATATCAGTCTTGATGTTAGTGATGAAGCTGAACAGAATAGTCATCTGACATGCGAGCAAACATCATTTGGTGATAGTGATCCTTCAGACTTGCAATTAGTTGATCTTGAGGAGTTAATTAAACCAATTCGTATAATGAATACTTGTTGACATAACAATCTATGATATGCACCGGGCTATATTGAGAAGCACACAAGCTTGTATTTAGGAAAAATTTGGGTTTTTCCACAATGAGGTAAAGCTCAAGGGAGAAGCACAAATGCTTGTGTTTGGGAAGCATTTGGTTTGTTGCGCGCAAGCACGAGGCAAGCAAGCTTAAGAGGGAAGCACACAGGCTTGTGTTTGGGAGCAATTCAATTTGTTCTGCACGAGGTAAGCTCAAGTGAGAAGCACACAAGCTTGTTCCTCGGAGGATTTTTGTTTGTTGTTCATGAGGTAAGCCTAAGGAGCGCAAAAAATTGTGCTTTGGAGGAATTTTATGCCATACTCATAGATGAGGTATATCAATTTGGTCATATTTTTTTGTCTGGTCACTACATTGGAATGTGAAGATGAATAGCATTTTGGAACTGGAATGGCTTTGGTGAGGTTGGAATGAGTTTTATGAGCTTATGCCTGGTGCTTGTGACATCTTTCAACCAAAAGTTTGGCGTAGGATCTTTTATTGAATATTATGTTGTAGGAATACTGTTTGATTTCTCTTTCTATCCTAGTCTCACAGGAATACTTTTTGTATCATATCAAATTGTACATGAGCAATGTAAACATTGGATTCAGAAAATAATGATTTGATAATAGTAGAAGAATTTAAATTTTGAGAATTGAGTTCATTTCATTGTTGCACATTTTATTGAACATGTCAATTCAGATTTGTGATTTCCTGATAGGACGCCCTTACAGGAGAGTCTTGATTTAGTAATATATTTATTCAAAAGATGCTCTATCAAGAAATGGAAAGATTGGTGCCTGCCCTTTCCTATTTTGATGGATCAATAATGCTTCACAAGTTCCGAGTTTCATTCTTGTACATAATTCAGTGTATGAAATAGTACATATTGAGCGGATATATTTTGAATAGGCAGGTTAATAAAGCAATTAATCTGAACCGGTGGAACCTAACTATCGTATATTCTTCACCACAGATTCACTATAAAACAAATCTATCCAGTTCAAAAAAAAAAAGAAAAAGAAAGAAACTAGTAGAAGTTATCTTATCCACAAGATAGATGGCTCTTATACAATTGGCCTACGTTCAATTTCCAAGAAACTCGGGGACTATAAAGCAATTCCAAAAAAATTGAAGAATAGAAAGTTGCAGATTCTGGTATTGAGAATTTTGGTGACTACCATAATAATAGTAAGCTCAGCAATGGCAGCAACATCCTCTTATATGGCTTGTACAAAGTTCTCCATGATAGGTTGGCCTGGAGGCAAAAGACAGCTAAGAAAGAAAAGGGTATTTTCCATTTCAGCCCAACAGCAAGCTGAAATTCAGAAAACACAGCAAGTGAAGACAGAAGATGATAAAGAGGCGAAAGAGGAGAAGGCGAAGGCGAAGCAAACAACACAGCCAAGGCCAGTAGAAAAACAAATTAATGTGAAGAGCAAAAACATGACCAGAGAGTATGGAGGCCAGTGGCTCAGCTGTGTCACAAGGCATGTGAGAATTTATGCTGCTTACATTGATCCTGAGACCTGGGAATTTGATCAAACACAAATGGATAAGCTCACCCTTCTCCTTGATACTACAAATGAGTTTGTATGGACAGATGAAACCTGCCACAAAGTCTACTCCTACTTCCAGGAGCTTGTGGATCACTATGAGGTACTTCTTCCAAACATTTTTTACTTCCTTCTCTTTTACTTGCTAATCTAAGAATCATAGCTTCAAAAGAGTAAATGGGATTGCATTTCATGCATCTGAAATGCAACCCTGTAACACTGATACTAAATTTTCAATTAGTAAAAGCAGATGCAGAGCTTACATCATGTTCCAACACAAAACAGATATTTCACCTTATAAACATGTCTCCTTGAGATTTAACATTTCAAGCAAAGGAATCAGACCATCCCTTTTATTTTGTACAAATAGTTGTTCAGTGGATTTGTCCTCCATCCACTTAAGTCATCCACCATCCACTGATTGGCATTTGAGGAATAAAAATTGATCATTTTTGAAACATAAGTGTACTGTGACCTCATTTTAACTTGTCTACCTTTAGCACTAATACTTTTACATGAAAAATCAGGGTGCCCCATTGACAGAGTACACTCTTCGGCTGATTGGTTCAGACATAGAGCATTATATAAGAAAGCTGCTGTATGATGGAGAAATCAAATACAACATGAATGCAAAGGTATTGAACTTCAGCATGGGGAAACCACGCATTATGTTCAATACCGATGGCCAAGATGAAGATACAGAATGAGCTAGATTCAAACAGTGGAGATGCAGAATGAGCTATATTCAAACAGTCGCTAGACAATTTAAACAAAAGGACGGATGATGACATCATACAGTTAGATACAGTTTCTAGGCATGTTCCTTACAGTATCTAAAAAGTTGCATCAAGCACTTTCAAGTTCAACAATGAAACTTTGATCTTCTGCATTGACACCTGACGCAAAAGTTCAATGCACAATCTTGTATTTGCCACTACTCTCACTGCCTAAACTATATTTACAATCTTAAAATTCTTTGATGATGCAAATTAATCTACATTTGGCATTATTTCCAGGCATGATGAGTCCATCCAAGGCTTAAACACTCCATCATGTGCCACATTCTGAACCAAATAAAACAAAAGGCAACAACAGTAAGGATCATCGTTGTTGTCCACAATGGTGCAAAATGAATTACAATTATTAGCTATGTATGTAGACACATGCATGGTTCAGATACTTACTTGCAACCAGTAGAAAAATCCTCGCAAGAGATTCAAAACTTTAGATTTACTAGATCCAGCTGACCTGATCTTTTTATCAAGGTCTGCAAAGTCACAACAGCCAAAATTATGGATACATGTGAACAAAGCACAACAAATTGACTGTGAATCACAAGTAAAAGTAAAATATCTTCACATACAAATCAAAACTGAGAAAGCACAATTGAAGCACTAATCATTGTTTAAGTTTCATCAGCAGATGAGTTCAAAAATTGTTTATGCATGTAAATTCACTGTGCCTTTGAAGTACAAAAAAATTGTATTTTCTAAGCAAGAAAAAAACACCATAATTGATGATAATGTACCTTTGTGGTTGTCAAGATATGATTTTCCAATTTCTTGCACTACACATCGACGACTCCGTCCATTACGCAGGTCAACGTCACGTGTTACTGGCTTCTTGAGGTATACTTCTCTAAGAAGATTCATATACTCCTTGTGATCATATGGCTTTCTGAGAATTTCTGTAACTTTCTCCCTGAACCACAAATCGTGCCTACGAGAATCTTGATGCCCCTCCACGCCATCATCCAGCTTACATGAATATTACATAAAAAGAAAAGGTTTCAGATAACTGAGCCATTAGAAACATAAAACCATAAATAATTAATAGCATGCAAGATTGAGTAGGAAAGAAGCATACCGGTATTTCAAATATTGTTTTAGTCACAAAAGGGGTATAATCTTTACCAGCAAATGGATCAGAGTCCATCACAATCACTTCTGAATCGGATGGACCCTCATCCTCATCATATACCACTTTTGCACCACGTTCATGTGTAAATACCCAATGATTGCCCTCTTGCTTCAAAGAATTCAGAAAAATTTGGTAGCAATGATCCACCTGATTACATTTCATCTTGTGCTTTCCATCATGCTTGGTCCAACCTGCAACTTCTGGTCTAGGCCTTCTTGTTCTTTTGGGATGTTCTTTTGCTCTGCACCTATCAGGTGATCCATCATCCATTTCATATTTAATAATTTCAAAAAACCCATCATTCCCAGGAACCTCAAGCACATATGATAGCCCATCTACCCTCACATTTTTCAGAAAAATTGTATATTGAGGATCATCCAAAACATCACTGTGATCAGTCTCACTGTTTGCTGACCTACTTTCCACAAGTCCTCCAGCAACGGCCGCATTTTCTTTAGAACAATTGCCAGGAGCATTATTCTCTGTTGACTGATTGCCACCATTAAGATCGGTAACAATATTATCCGGAAACCAATCACAGCAAACATCACTATCACCCAATGGTCCCAAAGCAGAGCCATCAATAGACTTTCTGTTTCCCAGATCCAGTTTGTCAACATTAGCTTCAACATTGTTGCTTTCAGGGGTTTTCTTATTTTGAGGATCCATATGACCTAAGGAATTAACATTATTATTATTATGGTCATCTGCACGCTCATTATCTACCAAATCCTCCCCACTACAGCCATTCTCTACAGATTCATGAACAGCATTAATAGCAGTATAAGCAGAGCCATCAACAAATTTGTCATCATCCACATGCAGTTTATCATTATCAGAACTGGTAGTGCTGCATTCAAGGTCTTTCTTATTCTGAAGATCCATATCACTATGCACAGCCACATCCAATTTATCATCATTGGACTGAATATTGTCCGTTTTGTGGATTTCCTTAATCTGAGGATCCAGATCACCTGAAGCATTGATAACATTGTTAGATTCAGTATGATCATTTCCAGACTCATTGTTTACCAACTCATGCTCACTAGAAGTGTTCTCTACAGAACCACTGACAGCATTCACATCACCATCATCATCGACAAAATTATCACTATCAACAGGAATATCATCAAATGATTCTGATGCAAAATATTTCATGTAATCAGCATCTTCTACATCTTCTTCATTCTCACCAACTCCTAGATCGTTACCTTCATGGATTCCCTCATCTGCATCAACAGAAGAATCATCATGGGGAGCATCCTCTACAACCCTATCACCTCGACTGTCTGCAGTGTTCACAGCCCTGCATTTACCAACATCACTACCACCCAATGGTAAGGAATCAAAATACTTTTCGTAATCAGCATCTGAATAAGAAACATTTTTGTTAGTATCAACTCCAACACTATTTCTTTCAAACTTAGGATCTGCACCAGAAGCATCATTGCAACGACTATCGACATCCACCGCCACAACTTTTACGAACTTATCAGCACCTACATTCCCACAATTATCAGTATTATTATCAACGGATGATTCTGAAAATAAGCTATCCAAATACTCTCTATAATCAGAATCCGCTTCATCAACATCCATCTCATGGTCAATATCACCACAAGTAATTTCAGAGATCATAGCAGGAAGCGCATTACATTTCTCTTCACCTTCACCTTCACTTGAGCTTCTTTTACCACCAGAACCAGATTTAAAATTTTGATCGGCAACGCGCCTTCTCTTCCATCTTCTAGCCAACCTCATATCATAATTAACATCATACCGAAAATCATCAGCTTCTTTTTCATTGCCAACTCCACCAGAATCTAAGCCAGTTGAATTCTTTCTCTTGCCTCTCATTCTATCAAAACTTCAAAAAAAAAAAAAGTCAAATTTTATATCACTAAAGATTCAAAAATATCAAAGAAACAGCAATTCTCCAGGAAACTAAATCACACCCAGAAAAACTAAACTAAAAAAGAATCAAACTTTGGCAGTGCATTGTATTTCAGCATAGAAAAATCAAACAAACAGAGTGTATAGACACATTGGTAATTAGAGAATTTTCCATAAAACTAAAATGAACCCACCTTGAAAATCATAAAAAAAAAAACAACAGAACAGAACAGAACCACCATAATCTGAAACAATAACAATATCAATGGAAGCCATGCATTAGAGTTTAGCAGGCACAAACCTGAAAGGACTAAGCTTTCTTTCTCTACTCCTAAAGACAGCCAAGAAGGAAGGAAACGAATAATGACACTACTTAAGAAACCCGTAATCATAGAAATTGAAATCACGTTAACGATTTTTTGTTTGTACCTGGTGAGTGCGAGAGAGGAAGAGAAAGGTAGGGTTTTTACTGTGGGACTGAGTGTAAATTAATACGGAAGAAGATCAAAAGAAGAGGAGCTAGTGATAGAGTTACTATGTGGGTAGAGTTTCTACTTTCTATGTTCCATTGCACTTAATTAGATTTAATTAATAAATAAATTAAAATAAAATGTTTTTGCAGTAAAAAGAAAATTCAACATTAATCAATAGTAGTTTTCTTTGGTCTTCCGACGGGCAAATAGGGCTGTGCATTCGGTCGGTCCGGTCTGAAAATATGAAATACCGGTCGGTCTAAAAATCACAAAATATTAGATTGAACCGACCAATTGAAAGGGGGAAATTGAAAAAAAAAATGAAGGGTGTTAAAATTTCGGTTCGATCAATCTTTGGGTTAAAGTTCAGGTTGGGTCGATGGGTTGGGTCTTTTTAATTTAAAACCCAAACTCATAAATTTTATCAAATTTCATTTAAATTAAGTACCATAACATAATTTGGATGATAAGAAAATTACATTATCACTAAATTAAGCCAATAGAACACCAAATATATAATATATATCAACTTAGTTGCTATTCTACCTATTCAAACATTCCTAAGCAACTACAAATAGTAAACTATACAAAAAGCATAGAGATATGCTCATACACACAAAGCCAAAAACTGTTTATAATTGTATCATCATAATATGCAAGTGTCCCAACTATATGTCCTTGCTAATCTATCCCAACTATATATCCTTGCAAATCTTAACTGATTCAAAATCAAAAAAAGAACTGATATTCTAACTATTAAGCACCAAAAAAATATAAAACTGGTTTTTTAAAATTTGTATCAGTTCTTCAAAAAATATTAGTAGCCGTGGCAGAATATAATATTTGAAGTGTAGCCTGCAGGAGAATAAAGCATGAGCAAAAAAATTATATACACTATCCACCATAGATAAAAGAAGAAGGTATACCTGCAAGCAAATGAAAGTAATTAGCAGTTCAAATTTTCAAAAGCTAAGTAAGAGAAACATAGAAGAGAAGAAAGAAAATAGAAAAAAAAAAAGATTAAAAGGTGGGCTCAGATTGAAAATGTTGTCAATCATTAAATAAGGCGAGATGATAATTGGCTGCACTTGCGTACCTCCCAAACTATCAATAGGCATTATTTACTTAAGATACTTAAGTGGTGGAAGCATCATCATAGCCCAAACCAAGTTGTAAAAAAACAGAAGTGATGTTTTGTAAAAAGTGTTAAAATGTAATAATATATACAATTATAAAAACTGTTTTGATAGGTAAAAAAATAAGAAGTTTGAAACTGTGAAAAAACTTATAAATATATGTAAATGCAGTAAGTAAAATAAG
>CANYLF012388193.1:0-14393 GCA_948193215.1 Bocquillonia castaneifolia
CCATGCTCCAAAGACTACATGTCACACCAAACAAGGTCACACTGCCACAAGCTCTAACTATATTTTAGAAAAGTCTTATGATTAATTAATATTCCCAATCAAAAAAATTAATATTAATAAAACCATAATTAAATAAAAGTCGTAGAGATTACCTCTTTAGCTAAGCAACTGTCAATCATATATATTTCAAATTAAATGATACCGGATGTTTCCCCTTCTTTTTCATCATCAATTCTTTTCTTAGTAAAGATATATATAGGAATAGTATATGAAGAATGATAATATGTCTACAAAGTCTAATTTATATTTTAATCACTTTAATTGTTTATTTATTACTTTCTCCATTTGTACTATTAATCATTTTTCTCTGTATTTGTTTTAACTTATTCGTTATTTTATAATGTCTAAAAGATATTTAATATATATTCACTCATGGGGCGTTGTGATGGACGCATAAATTTTATTTTGAAGGGTCCAATTAAAAAAAACAATTTAAATGAAACACATCCTTTATAAAATTAAATTTTATATTTGTTACAACAATTTTGTAAACATTCATAAATTAATATAACCATAATATTCTCATATTCTTATTTTATTTTTAATTTTTCAAAATATTTTAATAATAATTTCATTATAAATATTTGTTAATATCTCATTTTTAAAGTAAGTTATCAAATGACTATTTAAAAGTTTATCTCACATTTGATTATATGTGATAAATTCTAAACAATATTTATTAAAAAAACTCTTTTCAATGTTATTATAGTAATCGTAAGATCAATAATAATTTACTTGATAAAAAAATTAAGCTTAATTATCAAATTTGATAGAAAAAAGGAAAAGGAAGTACAATTAGTTTAAAGAAATTCAAACTATAATATGTCCTTAATTGTCAAAATATTTTTCAATGAGGAAATTTTTAACAAGTTGTAAAATTTCAGGGGGCTTAGTACCTCCTTGGGCTTGCCGGCTTTACCTTTGGAAGTCAAGAGTTCTATTCTTAGAGCCGCGTGGAAAGAGTATGTTTTCAAAATGGAACTTACTCAATCTGGGATTAGTCGAGACCCCAAATGGAGTTTCGGATATCCGAGTAGTAAAAATTATCAAAAAATATTTAATATATTCTAAATTTACCTATACAAATGATTTATATTCTTCTCAGTTACATTGTTCAATTTTTGATACAATATAAATAACTAATAGAAATACAATTAAAAAACTAATAGAAATAATTTAATAAAATAATATTAAAATCCAAATATGTTTACTGTTGTTTTAATTCATGTAAGAAAATCTCAAATGATTAATGAGCATATTATGATAAAACAAAATAACATTTAATCATATTTGCAATGTTTTAGACATATGTAATTAGTAAATCAATTTATGAATCATTTTCTTAATAATTTATAACTTTTTTTCTTGGGCCATCATTTACTATCACTCAATATCCCTAAATTGACATTGCTCATTCATGATTCATGAACTACGGACTTGTCTTTTCACGTCAACAGAATAACAGAGACTTTTCCGTCTTCTCACATTTTTTTTTTTTGTTAAAGACAACCTTTTCCTCTGCTAATTAAAAGGGTTTCACCATTTTTTTTCAAAAATTATATAAGAAAGACATATACATTTTTATAATTTTATTAATTACTTCTTTCGTTGTAATTTTCAAATACTATTTAAGTTAGAAACTAATAAAATGTCTATCTCTACGTAATACAAAGATTAAATTTTAACAGCCATTTTTTTCTTCAATTTTTTTTAAAGTGAGACCATTTCCAATTCCGTACGTATCAATGAAGTGAATTTTGTTAAAAGATATTTCAATGTAATGAGGAAAGTATGATTCCATTAATTATTAGTGAAATCCCTAATAGCATCTAGAGGGGGTGAATTATAGGTGATTAGTGTTAATAACTAAAAATCAAAATTTAATGCGGAAATAAAACGAGACAAGCTATTTATTGTGGTTCGGCCAAGTGTGCCTACGTCCACTTTCCCACACAAGGGGTTTCCACTAATCAATCTTAGTTACAAGTGTATGAGGCTCCCACTAAACCTTACCAAGTGATTTCAAGGCTAATCATCCAATCTAACTAAACCAAACCTTGAGTTCTCACACTAAAACCCAAGCCCTAAGTGTTTCATAGGCAAACACTTAAACATTTCACAAGAGTTCCTAAATCTCACACCCACACATAACCCAACAATGATTGCTGTGAATAACAATGGGCACACAAGGCTCAAAATAGAAATGAATGAATAAGGATTTTGGGCTAGAAAGCTTAGAAATAAGCAAATAGAGCTATTAGGATTTTCAATCTTAAATCTAAAGTTGTGTAACCCTAGCAATGTGTTTCTGCACTCTATTTATATGCCCTAACACCAATCTAGCCGTTTGGAGTAGTCCAAAAATCAAATAGAGCTGCTTTTGTACTTGGGACATGTTGTTTGTCTTGACTTGTAACGGCACGCACGATCGTGCACATTGCTCGTGTGCACGAGATTTGATCGTGTAAGTGGCTCGTGCAGATTCCGTCTTTAAGTTGCAAAGCTACTGGATCCCATTTTCACGATCGTGCATTTTCTGCACACGATCGTGCACGAGGGTCTTCAATTTGGCATGGCTTTTACTTCTATGTGGACGATCGTGTACTGGGACGCACGATCGTGCGTAAACGATACACACAATCATGCATTTTGCCTTGTTTGGAGAATTCCTGCAAATTTCTTAAGGAAACGTTAAATTCATGACTTAGTAGATTATTGTATATATCAAAAGGGATCTTGGATCAACAATCTCCCCTTTTTAATGTAGACAATACTCCCTAAGTCAAGGATAGTGAGGTTAGGAGGTGAAATGCTCCCCCTCAATCAAAGAACGTATAAAGAATGAAAAACAAGAATTTAATGGGAAAACCATCACAATTAGATATATATAAAGATTAAATAAGGCATTCACAAAGCAAAGTTAGCAAAGTTTATAGGCCAACAACACTAGGCCATAAAACAAAACAAGCCATAAAAAAACATAAAATGCAATGCAAGTGTATGTATGTAGTGCAATGCAAGCAAGCAACATCTTCTCCCCCTTTGGCTACATTAAAAAAGGTCTTCAAGCTTCCATATCAAGCATTTAGAGGAGGTTGAGATGATCCACCAAAGTTCATCCCTCGAATACCCTTTAAGCGATAAAAGCGTTCATCATTGTGAGCTTGAAAGGAGTTAAGGCGAGTATCTAATTTCTCAATGTCTTGAGATATATTGTGAGTTACTTGACCGGCCTGATAGGAGAAGCCACCAAAGGTGTCATGAAAGTCATCAGTTTACAAAGGAACTCTATCCGGTTGATAGTCTTGGTCTTCCTCATCTTTTTCCTAATCAACATCCATAGCGGCTTCTTCTTCTAAACCTTCATCACTAATAGGAGCATCCGGTAAATAGATAGGAGTCTCCATGGCCACATCGTCATCTTGAACAGCATTGATAACCACATCCTTGTCCTTGGTGACACTGACAATCTCTTGTAATCCTCTATGAGCACCACCCCAATACACAAAGTGATTGTTGGCCTTGTGAAAGCAAGAACACCGGCTTGATGGAAGTACTCCATATCAAAGGAGTAGGTGTATGCAATGTCTCTGTTGTTGATGTCCTTTACATTTTTTATAGCCCTGATTCGAAGAGCAATGTAGGACATAAAAGCACCAACATTCACCTTAGCATCCTTGGAGTTGGCAATTTGCATCAAGTTATCAATGAGAAACTTGCCGGTTTCTACCTTTTTATTCTCCAAAGCACACCACATGAAGAAAAGGTCGGCTTTGGTGACTTTTTCATTGCTTTTGCCCCTCACATTGACATAATAGGTAATCACACGATGAAACACCCACAAACGTAATGAAGAGAGATAAGAAGAGCCACGCTTACTACTTAGCCATCATGGTGCATTGGTAGAGACTTTAGTCCAGAAATCCTTAGCCTTAAAAGCATATGGAAATATGGTGTAGCCAGTAGTAGAAAGTTCAAAAATATTACAGAAAGAATCATACCGGACGGTGTAGACCTTCCCTCGAATCAAAAATCGGGTGGTGTAGTGTCCTTCTAGAGCCCTTGGATTTAAATACACATAAAAAAGTAGCTAGAAATTCATAAGTAAGGGAATGCTCTTGCAAATTAGGAATGGAAGTGAACTTACCCCAACCCAAAGCATCCACCCATGCCATAACTTGATCCTTGATGCCAAGCCTAGCCAAGGTGTTCTTGTGAAGGACATGGCAGGGCTCAAAATTCCTCCTACAAATAATCTAAAACTTGTCCTTCTGCTCCTGTGTCATTTCAACAGTATGAACAGAACCGGATCGTTGAGCCCTAGGCACTTGAGATCTAGAACGAGGAGGAGGAAGAGAGGGGGGGGGGTCTCGAATCTCATGTTCTTGCACCTGTTCTTTTTGAGTAGCAATTACAGAGGCAGTCTTAACCCTCTCTGATCTTCTTTTGGGTGGAGGAGGCTTGGAACCCTTGGCCTTTGAAGGGTGGCCAATGGTTTTGGTCCTTGGAGCCTTATTGCTTGGAGAACTCATGATGAATGATGAATGGAGTGCAAATGAAGAGTGAAAAAGAGTGAAAGGATGAGAGAAATCAAAAGGCAAAGGGGATTTTTTTTCTTTGAAACCCTAGAGAGAAAAAGGAGAGAGTGGAGAGTGAAAGTGAAAAGGAGAGGTTTTAAAACCTTGAAAAGTGATTCATATGCTTCAGATGGAAGAGGGTAACTATTACATGCAGTTACTTCTTTTCCTTTCCCTCGAAAAACATTTTAAAAAACACGAAAAGTCGCATCTACCCCAACACGCACGATCGTGTGCCATAGATGCATGATCGTGTGAATTAACACACGACCGTGCTTCATACTTGCACGATCGTGTGATCTTTACACGATCATGTGCCTATAACACATGGTCGTGCATGCTAGAAAAATGGGGAAAACGGGTGAAAAACCTTGTATAAAGGCTTGAAAAAGTTCTGGCGTGCCTTTTGGGGTTATAAAGCTCAGAGAAAAGAGGTTTAAAAAACATTTTGATCAACTAAAGCATGAGAGTTCATGGATGCACATGGACGTAAATGTACTAACAAAGAAAAGCACCATTAAGCATTCCAAGTTCATCTTTGATGAAGTTCATACGAGCCTCATCTAGGGGCTTGGTGAAAATATCGCCCAATTGGTTGTTGGTGTCAATAAATTCTAACACAACATCACCATTTTGGACATGATCACGTAAGAAATGATGACAAATATCAATATTTTTACTCCTAGAATGTTGTATGGGGTTTTTAGAAAGGTTAATGGCACTAGTGTTATCACACCTAATTGAGATAGGTGAAACACCATAGCCATAATCCTTGAGTTGTTGTTTGATCCACAAAACTTGTGCACAACAACAACCCGCCACCACATACTCTGCCTCGGCGGTGGATAAGGCAACCGACATTTGCTTTTTTGCTACATCAAGATATGAGACTTTGCCCAAGCAATTGGCAAGTATCGTAGGTACTTTTTCTATTCATAAGGCTTCTGGTAAAGTCCGAATCGGAGTAAGCAATGAGATCAAATGAAGCATGTTTTGGATACCAAAGTCCTAAATGCAAAGTGCCACACAAATATTTCAAAATGAGCTTAACGAAATGCAAATGTGACTCTCTAGGAGATGATTGGAATCTAGCACATAAACACACACTAAATATGATATCCGGCCTACTAGTGGTAAGGTAGAGGAGTGAGCTAATCATACCTCGGTATAATTTTTCATCAATGGGCTTACCACTTTCATCCTTGCTTAGCTTTGTTGTTGTGGCCATATGAGTCTTACTTGAATTGCTAGTGTCCATCCCAAAGCGTTTGAGAAGCTCCTTTGTGTACTTTACTTGATTGATGAAGATGACATCTCTTTCTTGCCTAATTTGAAGGCCTAGGAAGTACTTGAGCTCACCCATCATGCTCATTTCAAATTTTTTTATCATACAAGTAGAAAACTCCTCACACAAGGACAAGTTAGTAGTGGCACCAAAAATTATATCATCAACATAAATTTGCACTACGAGGATGTCTTCACATTTTCTCTTGATAAAAAGAGTGGTGTCAACCTTTCCTTTTTGAAAACCATTTTGAACTTGAAACTTGCTAAGCCTTTCATACCTAGCTCTAAGAGCTTGCTTCAATCCATACAAGGCTTTAGAAAGTTTAAAAACATGATTTGGAAAAGAATGATTCTCAAAACCCTGAGGTTGTTCAACATAAACTTCCTCCACAATGAAGCCATTTAGAAATGCACTTTTAACATCCATTTGAAAAAGCTTGAAATCCATGAATGATGCAAATGCAAGAAGAATGCGAATGGCTTCAAGTCTAGCAACAGGGGCAAATGTCTCATCAAATTCAATGCCCTCTTCTTGGTTGTATCCCTTAGCCACTAGTCTAGCTTGTTTCTAGTAATGGTACCGCTTTCATCAAGCTTGTTCCACACCTTGTTTCTCTTAAATTGATTAAGTTCTTCTTGCATAGCAAGCACCCAATTCTCATCATTAAGAGCCTCACTAATGTTCCTTGGCTCAATTTGAGAGATGAAAGGTAGATTGTTGAGGGTTTTGAGTTTGAGTCTAGTGCTTACCCTTTGTGATGTATCACCAATGAAGAGGTCCTTTGGATGATCTCTTTTGAATTGCCAATCTCTAGGTAGATCATGGATGGAAGAAAAAGTAGCTTGTAGGTGAGGTGAAAGTTGCTCATTTTCTTATTGTTAACTTGGACTAGCCTTTTCTTTCTTTGAATTTTGTTGAGGAGAAACTATCATTTGTGAGTTATTTTTACTTGTCTCACTTGATTCTTCTTGCTCCTTTGTCAAGTCAAGTCCATCCATAGTACCTACAAAATCATCAAAAGCAACCTTTCCCAGATCAAGTGTGTTGGACTTATCAAACACCATATGCATAGACTCTTCTATAACTAAGGATCTCTTGTTAAAGACTTATAAGCTTTGCTAATGAGGGCATAATGAAGAAAGACTCCTTCATCGGTTTTGGAATCAAATTTCCCAAGGTTGTCCTTGGTGTTTAGTATAAAGCATTTGCAACCGAATACTTTAAAGTAGGAAATTTTGGATTTTGTTCCCGCCCAAAGCTCATAAGAAGTTTTATGTGTCGAAGGTCTTTTGTAAACACGGTTTGCAATATAACAAGCGGTGTTAATGGCTTTGGCCCAAAAGTAAAGAGGCAAAATATACTCTTTGAGCATAGTTGTAGCCATTTCCACCAAGGTATGATTTTTCCTTTCAACTACCCCATTTTATTGAGGAATTCTAGGAGAAGAAAATTGATGTGAAATACCATTTTCATCTTAAAAACCTTTGAAAAGCTCATTTTCAAATTCCCTTCCATGATCACTTCTAATAGAGGTGATGTAAAAACCTTTTTCATTTTGAACACATTTTGTAAGATATTTAAAAGCATAGAAGGCATCATCCTTATGAGTTAAGAAGCATATCCAAGTATACCTAGAGTAATCATCAACAATCACATATGTATAGTTCATACCACTCAAACTAGCAACTCTTGTAGGTTTAAACAAGTCCATATGCAACAATTGTAGAGGTCTTGTGGTGCTAACATGATTCTTGAGTTAAAAAGAGGACTTGCTTTGCTTCCCTATTTGACAAGGTCCGCATACTTTATCCTTTGAGAACTTAATCTTTGGAAGACCAACAACAAGGTCATCCTTGCATAAATCTCCTAGGAGTTCCATGCCAGCATGACCAAGTCTTCTATGCCATAGCCAAGACTCATTATTAAAAGACATAAGACATCTTAGTTAGCAAGGTTCTCAAGGTCAATTGTGTAAACATTACTAATTCTTTCTCCCTTGAACACTACTTTGTTATCCATTAGATTTGATACAAGGCAATGCTTAGATTCAAAGTTACGTTATAGCCTTTGTCACACAATTGACTAATACTCAAGAGATTATGTTTAAGCACATCAACAAGCAATACATCATCAATGGAGGTAGTGCAATGAGAGTTACCTATTTTGCCAATGCCTATCACCTTTCCTTTGGCATTGTCTCCAAATGTGACATCTCCTCCATTCTTTCTTTCCAAGGAGATGAAGTTCTCCATATTTTCGGTCATGTGTCTTGAGCATCCACTATCAAGATACCATTTGTTGTTCTTCTTGGACGCTTTTAGACACACCTACATCAAAAGCAAACTCAAGTTGAAGCCTTAGGTACCCACTTATCCTTGGGGGTTAGTAGACATGCAATCCATTAGAATAAGCTTTAAATGGATCTTCCTAATATAGCATTTATTATCTGTATGCCCATGTTGCATGCAATAGAAGCATTGATAGTTTGATCTTCTATGTGCATGATACTTTGGCCTTGAAGCATAGGAACCTCTCTTACTCTTTTAAGCCTTTTGGAATGTGTGGTCCTTAGGTCTCTTATGAGTAGACTTCTTAGGTTCATGAAGATTGTGAGGATGATTATGAGCCTTAGCCTTAGGTGCCTTGACTTTAGGGGGTGTCTTGGCATCCTTAGGTAGAGGCTTATTATTCTTTGGAGGTGGATTAGAAGTTTCACCTTCCTCCAAAGCATCCATATTAACATCAATGCTAGAGGTTTGAGAAGTTGAGGATTTCACAAACACGATTTTTGGAATAAAAGTAAGAGTGGATGTTCCATTGTATCCCAATTGAAGGAAGCCTTTGGTGACGAAAGAATGTTGTCTAAAATTCCCTTTTCCTTTCTCAAATTTGGAGATGGTGGTTTTTAACTCATCAACTTCCTTCTTCAATGAAATATTCTCAAGAGTGAGATTTTTCATTGAACTATTGTCAACAAGACTCTCTTGGAGCATAATCTTAAGTTCTTCATTGAAAGACTTAAGTGTGCCAACCAACATCTTCAAATCGTTAAAGTCCTTCTCAATTTGTGCATTCTTTTCTTTGTAAAACTTTAGTTTTGAAAATATTGATTGCACTTAATTGAGAGAGTCTCAAGTAATTCCTCACTATTAATTTTAACCTCATTACATTCACAATCATCATCACATATATCAAAAGGAGAAGTTGGATCAATTACCTCTTTGGAAGAGTCTTCAAAGGCCATGAGACATAGGTTGGCAATGTTTTCTTGATCTCCTTCTTCAATCTCACTAAGTGCATTCCAACCCGCTTTGTAAGCTCTCATTGGCTCTTTGTCTTTGCTAGATGAGGAAGAGGAGGCACCCTTTTTCTTGAGACGATAACATTCTGTTTTGATGTGCTCAGACTTACCACATTCATAGCATACCAGTTCACTTTTCTTAGATGATCCCATCGTCTTCTTGTAGAGCTTGCAGTTTCTTCTACCTCCATTGTTCTTGTAGGTAGAAAGAACATTTTGAACTTGCTTGGTGATCATATCTAGTTCTTTCTCATCAAGCTCCACCATTCCTTCATCTTCCTCCTCTTGTTCGGTTTCCTCTTCCGATTCACTTTCTTCCCTAACTTCCTTTGAGCTTCTTACCGCCCTAAATCCAATGTTTTTGCGCTTCTCAGCTTTCACATCATCATCATTCTCCATCTCATATGTGAGAAGCTTGCCAATAAGTTCATCGGTTCTAAGAGTGGCAAGATTGTTAGCTTCCTTGATAGAGATGACTTTGGATTCCTATTGCTTATTAGGAAGTACTCTAAGGATCTTGTGATTGACATCCTCCACTGAGTAGATATTTCCAAGCTTTTTGAAATTAGTCACAATGTCCATGAAGCGGTTGGTCATTTCCGTTACCCTTTCATTTGGCTTGCACTTGAAGGTTTCATACTCATACACCCACATTGGACACTTTTGTTGCCTAACTTGGGTGGTTCCCTCATGGTAGTTCACAAGTGCATCCCAAACCTCCTTGGCCTTGTCACATCTTTGAACTCGGCTGCATTCCTCCCTTGACATGGAACTCAAGAGAACGGTGACGGCTCTTCGATTCTTACCATTAGCCTCTATCTCCTACTTGGACCACTCACTTCTTGGCTACTTGGGCTCCATCTACATCTTTCATGGGTGGTGTCCAACCATTGAGTACAATGGTCCATAGATTCACTTGATCACTATCAAGATAGAACTCCATCTTGTGCTTCCATAATGGGTAGTCGGTTTTATCAAAGTAAGGCTTCAAGTTGTGAAAAAAAAGCTCTGATGTCATTGGATCTTTGACTCAAATCAATGAAGAAATACAAATGAGCACTAGCTCTGATACCAATTGAAAACCCTAATGGCACTTAGTGGGGGGGGGGGGGGGGGGTGAAGGTGATTAATGTTAATAACAATAAATAAAAACTTAATGCGGAAATAAAACGAGACAAGCGATTTATAGTGGTTCGGCCAAGTGTGCCTACATCCACTTTCCCACACAAGGGGTTTCCACTAATCAATCTTAGTTACAAGTGTTTGAGGCTCACACTAAACTTTACAAAGTGATTTCAAAGGCTAATCACCCAACCTAGCTAAACCAACCCTTGAGTTCTTACACTAAAACCCAAGCCCCAAGTGATTCATAGGCTAACACTTAAACCTTTCACAAGAGTTCCTAAATCTCACACCCACACACAACCTAACAATGATTGCTATGAATAACAATGAGCACACAAGGCTCAAAATAGAAATGAATGAATAAGGATTTTGGGCTATAAAGCTCAGAAATAAGCAAATAGAGCTATTAGGATTTTCAATCTTAAATCTGAAGCTGTGTAACCCTAGCAATGTGTTTCTGTACTCTATTCAGAGGCCCTAACCCCAATCTAGCCGTTTGGAGTAGTCCAAAAATCAAATAGAGCTGCTTTTGTACTTGGGACATGTTGTTTGTCTTGACTTGTAATGGCACGCACGATCGCGCGTGCTGCCGTGGCAGAGCTTTTGGCCTTCTGGAAATGCTAACTTGGCAGATTTGAAGAAAACACATGATCGTGCACTGGGGATGCATGATCGTGCACATTGCTCGTGTGCACGAGATTTGGTCGTGCAAGTGCCTCGTGCAGATTCCCACTTTAAATTGCAAAGCTACTGGATCCCATTTGCACGATCGTGCATTTCTACACACGATCGTGCACAAGGGTCTTCTATTTAGCATGGCTTCTGCTTCTATGTGCACGATCGTGTACTAGGACGCACGATCGTGCGTAAGCGATACACACAATCGTGTATTTTGCCCCGTTTGGAGAATTTCTTCAAATTTCTTAAGGTAACATTAAATTCATGACTTAATGGATTATTGTATACATCAAAAGCGGATCTTGGACCAACAATTAGTAAATCCAAATTCTTTTGTCAATGCTTCCTAACATAATAGAAAAATAAAAAAAACATAAATAAAAAAATACAACAGAGCGTCATAAATTAAAAGAAAAATAGATCGTTGAATAATCTGTATTCTTGAAATTTTAATTAGTGGTACAAGTGTAATCAACTCACATTTTTTGACAATGATTTAAAGATCTTTCATTCCACAGAAGAAGATGTGTAAATGCTTCTTTTTTTTTTTTCAAAAAAAAGATGTAAATGCAACTAATATATATTAGGATAAAAAAGAATTGAAACTCAAGAGGAACAAGGTATCTCCATACGTTTTGACAACCAATGAGCCACTTTGTTTGACTCCCTCATGCATTGTAGAAGCTTAAAAACTTACCTAAATACTCATCAATTCTATTTCAAATGGGGGCATTTCGTGTTACATTGGGTGATTTTTATTAGTAATAATTAACATGCATGCACATTATTGATATATGTGTTAGTCTCGGTACACTTAGCTGTGTTTCTAATTAGGGTAAGCACAATTAGGAATTTAAAAAAAAAAAATCTTTCATTCTTAGCTTCTGCGAAATTTCAAGTAATGTATAATTTATTGTGATTGTCTGATTGACCTTTGTATATATGCCTTGAGATCTCTGCAAATATTCAATCAAATGATCATGTGTATCATTTTCTTTGTAGATTAGTTCATTTGTAAATTTCATTTAAAATACATATAAATCTTCTTATATGTCTTGAAAAGAAAAGGGGCAACTTCAAGTAAAAAAAAAAAAGAAAATTATTGTTTTCTTCTCCGTACTATACCTTAATTGTCTATTAAATAATTAAGAGTGATTTGAAAAATAAAAAAAAATAAAAATATATATTTTTTAAAATATTTGATTCCTAAGTAGTTAGATTAGGATAACATTAAAAAAAAAAAGCTTATTAGATAGGAATTGATGTGCAGAGATTAAACATATATATATATATATATATATATATATATATGAAAATCAGGGATTTATTAGTAATTTTGCCTATTTAAAAAAAAAAAAAACCAAAAATCACTTTCGCGTTGCCATTCTCTATTTAATGTACAGTTTGAATAATCCAATAAAGGACAATCCTTAGGAGCCTTATTATTGTCCTTAATTTAATAACAAAATTTTGTTCGTTTTTAATGTAATATCTTCGAATATTTTTTTCATCCAACTTGGATGTATCTTATCGATGTAAGGAAAATTATTGACCATATATTTTTATGAAGAACATCTTTATAATTTGTCCTGGTTTGAATAAAAGTAGCCTGCCGTGTATTATTTGTTCAGCCTTTTCTTTTCAATGTTCTTTTGAATGGTACAATTGGAATAGCTGCCTCTCATGAACTCCAAGTAAGGTTACTCTGGAGTTGTTAATTATTAATTATTATTAAATCTCATTTTAAATAATGTATTTATCAATATAATTTTTTTTGAAAATATTTTTTAAAACATTCATCAGTCTAAAGTATATTGTATTTTTTGCATAGATGGCTAAAAAAATTTTATATAAGAAAAAATAAAATTTAAAGGATTTAGTTTACAAGATTTAACAATAATTAATAATTTTAATTTTTTAAAAAATAAAAATATAAAAGTGGAGTAATATAATTCACTCTAAGTAACATAGTTTAACTCGATAAAAAAAAAACCACAACAATATAGTTCATATATATATTTTGGTGTCTTAGTTAGATTATTCCTAATTTCCCATATAAATCAGAATTATTAGTACCTTAGTGTTAATTTTACATATATATTTTCTACCGCAAGGGGCAAAAGGAAGACCCAGCTCGTCTCCCAAGACATAATCTGATGATTGAGGCACATGAATTGAACCTGTGAGTCTCAGGTTCAAATCGCCCTTCCCAACTAAAAAAAACAAAAGACCCAGCTCGTACTGCCAATTCGTCTAACTCGGACTGGTAACAAGAATAGTATATTGTCTTAAAAATTTCACCTCAATTTGAACAGTAATTTTAGACCTTACGAATTTGTGTAATCCTTTAAAGCTAAGCAGTTCCACGGCCATCATATTTTCTGTGGTACCATCTTTCCACCTAGTCTGCTTAACAGAATAAGCAATGATTTCCATTCTCAGTAGTATATGGCCCATTTAGGTTCACATATTGCACCTGGTTAAGTAAAAAAATTAATCTTATAAAAAAAGTAAAAAAATTAATCAAGAGGGTAATTTAATTTTAAACTATATATATCTAGCTACATTGTTGATTAATTACATTTATGATTCTAAGTAAATATATACATGCATTTAATTAAAAATATATAAGAGAAATTAGAATAAAATCTCTAAGGAAATACTCCACCCAATTATTAGCCCAAAAAGTGTATAAAAACATTTCAATTATCATACATGAGAACGTGAGTGAGAACACTTAAACCAATCATATATACACATCAAAAGTTAAAGTACTATTTTTGGTCATAGAAGCCTACAAGAAGCAGCCTTAACGTGCATGACACGTCCTGGTCATATATGTATGTATCTTTACTTTGGACCACGTTTAATTAGTTTTTAGGATTGAAAAGAAATTAAATTTCATGTACTAATAATAATCTAAAACATATATAAAAGTGAAAAGGGGGAAACCAGCAAATTGACCCCTTATCCTTTCTCAATTAGATTGTTGAAAGGTTTTAATGAAGGTTAAAATAGTCATTTGTTAATTATTTTAATTAATTAATAATAAATATGGAATTCCTTAATCAATTAGAATTATGATACATTTATTAATAAAAAAATCCTTAACCAATTAAGAATTAAAATATTCATTAATTATAAATTATATATTAATTAATATAATTAAAATTTCAAACATAAATTACAATTTAATAATTTAAATATATATATAAATCCATAAAATATATAGATTTAGTTAAATTTAATCATAAAATTATAAATTAGTATAAAATTATAAATATATATTATTAGGATTAAAAGATATTTATTAATAATAAAAATTATATATTTAGTGAAATTTCACTTTATTATACGAATTAAT
>CANYLF012388296.1:0-16451 GCA_948193215.1 Bocquillonia castaneifolia
TGAACTGAGAGAACCATTAGTTAAGGATATAGGAGGACATGGTTTTGAACCATCAATGTAACCCAAAAGATCATACTATAGAAAATTTAGAGGACTTAATAGAATAAATGAAACTTTTATTAGAACAAGAGTATTTGTACACTCTCACACTATATCACTTTCCTTCCACACTTACACACATATTGCTATACACTCTAGCTCACTTTCCCCTCTAGCTCACATCACTCCACACACACTCACTTATTATTATTCTCTCTACACACTTGCACACACACTATTATTTTCTTACACACACATGAATGGCCATAGTTAGGCCATATATATATTAGTATTATGTCGGTTTAAAAATTGACTTTAAATTTCTAGACAATTCTTGTCTATTCTTGTAATTACTAGTATAATTAATAAGTTAAGATGTTGGTGGAATATTCTAAAATGAGAGAGTAAATTTTTGAAGTTTCTACACTCCCCTTCAACGATTACTCTCTTGTAATGCGTGCTTACTCACTAGACCGAGTCGCTTTCTTAAGTCTTCAAATTTTGTACCACCAAGTCATTTAGTGAATATATCTGCGACTTGATCTTCGGTCTTCACATACTCCATCTTGATTTCTCCACGTAGAACTTTTTCTCGAACAAAGTGATAATGTACCTCCACATGCTTCGTTCTTGCGTGAAACATTGGATTCTCAGTTAAGTGTATAGCTGACTGATTATTATTATGTAATTGTATGGAGTAGTCAATTGATTGATGAAGATCCATCATAAGTTGTGCTAGCCATGTACACTCTTGAGCTGCCATCGCCGCTGCTTTGTACTCCGCCTCAGTACTTGATAATGACACTGTAGGTTACCTTTTGCTACACCAAGAGACAGGTTTTGATCCGAAACTGAACACATACCCTGTAGTTGATCGCCTTGTATCATGATCTCCAGCATAGTCTGCATCACAAAATCCAACCATCTCATATTTTCCTTCTTTCTTGTAAAGAATGCCATAGTCAAATGTGCATTTGATGTTTCAAAGAATTCGACAAATAGCTTCCAAATGAGGCTTCTTGGGGTTCTGCATAAATCGACTTATCATTCCCACTACATATGAAATGTCTAGCCTCGTGAGAGTAAGATAGATAAGACTTCTGATAAGTTGCCTGTACATTCTTGCATCTTCTAAATCCTTTCCTTAAGTAGAACATAGCTTTGTATGCACCTCTACTGGAGTTGAAATGGGTTTGCATTCTAGCATCCTGAATTTCTCTAGAAGATCCTTGGCATACTTTTGTTGGCATTAGAATAATCCATCCTTTGTCCGCTCCACTTCAAGCCCGAGAAAGTGCTTTAACTCTCCTAGAGCTTTCATTTAAAATCGTACAGATAAATTATCCTTGATTTGAGAAATCTCTTCTTCATCGTCACCTGTGATGATAAGGTCATCAACATAGACTAAAACTATTGCTACCTTACCATCTCAAACTTTCACGAACAAGCTGGAGTTTGAAGGTGCTACAACATAGCTACTCTCGACCAGGAATTCAGCTATCTTTTCATACCAAGCTCTTGGTGCTTGCTTTAAACCATAAAGGGCCTTTTTCAACTTCCAAACGTGGCCTGGATGACCTTTGCTCTCGAACCCTTGAGGCTGCTCCATGTATATTTCTTGGTCTCCATGAAGAAAGCATTCTTCACATCCATCTGCCAAAGCTTCCAATCCTTGTTAACAGCTAAGGCCATAATAACACGTACCGTGGTAATCTTTGCTACTGGACTGAATGTCTCCTCATAATCCAATTCATACTTTTGTGAGAATCCTCGAGCCACCAGTCGAGCTTTATATCTCTTAATTGAGCCATCTGGGTGTTGTTTAACTTTGTAAACCCATTTGCATGATATTGGCTTGACATATTTGGGTTTTGGCACTAATTCCCAAGTTTCATTCTGCTTCAAGGCATCGATCTCTTCTTCCATAGCCTTCCTTCATTCCTTGTTTGAGAATGCTTCTTCAAAAGTTACTGGTTCTTTTACATCATCATCTTCAACAATTGTTGCATTAGCATATCTTGGATTTTTCTTCTTTATCCTTTTAGATCTCCATAAGTGTGGCCTATATTCTACTGGTTCCTCCACTTGTTGAATTTCTTCATCAAGTTGTCTTGGTCATGCTTCTTCTGGTATTTGTTGATGTACTCCTGTGCACCATAGAGATTTAACTTTCTCACCATAGAGATTTAACTTTCTCTGGTGACTTGTTGCTTGTTAACTCCTTTTTCAGTTCCTTCTCTTAAGTGCTTTCTTCAACCACCTCCTCTTGCTCAAACTTTTCTTGTAACTTTTCTTCAATTTCCTTTGAGTCTGGTAGAACAATTGTTTGAGAAGACCACCAAGATGAAGCTTCATCAAAGATCACATTCCTTGAAATGTGACACTTTCCTATTGTTGGATCATAACACTTCCACCATTTTCTTTGATTATAGTACCCCACAAAGATACACCATAGTGCCTTCTTGTCAAACTTACTGCGCAGATGGTCAGGCACAAATACATAACATACGCAGCTAAAAACTCGAAAGTGACTTACAGTGGGTTTTATGTTCCATAATTTTTCAAAAGGTGAAATGGATCCAAGCGGTGCTTGTGGAAGCCTATTGAACACATGTGCAGCAGTCTTCATGCACTCCGCCTAAAACCGAGGTGGAACATTCTTTGCATGTAGCATGGTTCTGCAAGTCTCTGCCAGGTATCTATTCTTCCTCTTAGCTACTCCATTTTGTTGTGGAGTATTTAGGCAAGTTAATTGTTGTCGTATTTTGCATTCTTGAAGATACTTTGAGAACTCATGTGAGGTGTATTCTCCTCCATTATCAGTACGAAGACATTGAATCCTTCGACCAACTTCCTTTTCCACAACTTCTTTAAACTCCATAAATTTGCTGAAGGCTTCTGATTTCTCCTTCATGAAATAAATCCAAACATATCTTGAAAAGTCATCGATGAAAGTGATCATATACCGCAAGCCATTGATTGATGATTGCTTCACCAGTCCAAACACATCTGAGTGAACTAACTCGCTAGGCTCCTTTGACCCGTACTTAGAATCTTCATACGGCAACTGGTGCGCTTTCCCATACTGGCATCCAGCACATATTGTATCTTCTCTAACATCAAGCTGTGGAAGTCCTTTGAGCATAGACTTGTTCATCATCACCTTTAACTTATGGTTGGTCATGTGTCCTAAGCGTGCATGCCATAAATCAGCAGTTTGATTTTTTTTTTTGTCTTGTCTACATAAGCTGTTTGAGCTAACATTACATAGACAGACTCTAGCCTTCGTCCCTCCATGAACGGCTTGCTTGTCAACTTTAAGTTTCGATAATCTTTAACATCCTTTAGTTTGAACACCACATAATTTCCTGAGGATGTTAATTGTGACACTGATAATAAATTCTTCTTCATCCCAAGGGCATGAAAACATTCTCTAATTGCACTTCTCTAGAGTTGTATCGAGGCACTACTGTCGTCCTTCCAACATGAGTGATAGGTAGCCTTAAGTCATTTGCAATGACAACAACTAGTTCTTCTTTATACTCCGACATGTTTAGGAACTTCTCTTTATCTCCTGTCCTATGGTTAGAGGATCCGGAATCCACGATCCAATCATCTTTATAATTGATGAATTTATCACTCACCGAGACAAGTGCTTGATCCTCCTTAATAGTAGATGAAGCACACTCTATGGGTTGGTCCATCTCTATAATGGCACAAGAAGCTTAAAAGTCCCATTCATCTTCACTTTCAGCTTTTAAGTGGGAGGATGTTGCAACATTTCCTTCTGTTCTCCTGTATCGACAGTCTCGAGCAAAATGGCCTCT
Source organism: Bocquillonia castaneifolia (assembly GCA_948193215.1). NCBI lineage: Eukaryota > Viridiplantae > Streptophyta > Magnoliopsida > Malpighiales > Euphorbiaceae > Bocquillonia > Bocquillonia castaneifolia. The sequence continues at coordinate 3,867 of CANYLF012388296.1, forward strand.
TTTGCCATAGTTGTAACATTGGTTGTTCTTATATCGTTGTGACTTATCCTCTATGTGATAATGGTTGTGGTGAGCTCCCCCTTGTTGCCAACTCCTTCCATGTTGTCGTTTCTGCCAATTGTCATGTTTCGGCTTTGCTCCACTTCTTGATCCTGCAGCCTTTAGATCCTTACCCCTTTTATTACTAAAAAGGGCTTTCTCTTCTTCTTTTATGGAGGCTTTAGACATCTGCTTGTTCAACACCTCTTGATTGGCAAGCACATTTTCTAGCTCATTCAAAGTTGGTTCTTTTGACCATCCACGGGTTGCGATAACAAGAGCATTGAACTGAGGACGTAACCCATGGACTATAATTCGTCTCATTCTAGTTTTTGTAATTTGATTTTATGGATCCAATTTTGAAATTTCTTGACATAAAAATTTCACTTTAGTGAAAAATTGACTTACTGTCATGTCGTGCTGCGAGATTGACAGTCACTCGTTCTCGAGTTGTTGGAGTTTAGCATCATTTGTCTGTGCAAATAATCCTGCAAGATTATCCTACGCCTGCTTCGGTGTCTTCACATCCTTGATGCATTGTAATAGATCGTCCTCCACCGATATGGACAAAGCATACATTGCTTTTCCAGCTTTGACTTTCCACCTCTTTCGGTCCTCCTCATCTGTTGGAGGTGTTGTTTCACTTCCCCCAACGATCTCCCAGAGATCTTGACCTAGCAAATAAAATTGCATTCTAGTACACCAAGTACTATAATTATTATTATTTAGTTTTTCAAGAGTACTAACTGAAGTAGACATGTCCGCCATAATAACTTGGTTAATTTTTTTTTTTAATTAACCAAGAAGGCTTGGTCCCAGACCAATAAAATTCACAATCCCAGACTGTATATCGGTAGCACCCCGACGTATCGCGATCATCGATTATGAACTCTTGAAAAACTAGAAATCGGTGTTTTCAGAACAAAAGATTCTTTTCTGATGTGGAAGATCAGACTATGCTGCAACCACAGAGCATACTCAGAAACCAGGCTCTGATACCACTTGTAGAAAATTTAGAGGACTTAATAGAATAAATGAAACTTTTATTAGAACAAGAGTATTTTTACACTCTCACACTATATCACTTTCCTTCCACACTTACACACATATTGCTATACACTCTAGCTCACTTTCCCCTCTAGCTCACGTCACTCCACACACACTTACTTTTTATTATTCTCTCTACACACTTGCACACACATTATTATTTTCTTACACACACATGAATGGTCATAGCTAGGCCATATATATATTAGTACTATGTCGGTTTGAAAACCGACTTTAAATTTCTAGACAATTCTTGTCTATTCTTGTCTAGTATAATTAATAAGTTAAGATGTTGGTGGAATATTCTAGAATGAGTAAATTGTTGAAGTTTCTACACATACCCCCCAAAGAGTGTATTGAATTGCAGCTTCCAGGAGAGGTAGTTTGAGGTAGTGAGTTTCAAAGGTGTTTGAGCAGCTACATTGATGGTTATTAGTGTTTTGTGTGGATAATTGGTGTTTTGAATGGTGGGATTACCATTAGTGGTGGTCATTGTTTTAGAGGTGAATTAGGGGAGAAAAAAATTTTTGCTCTGATACAATAGAAGGCTGCCAGAATTGTTGAATGAATCACACACTTTTTCATTTAGACTGATAAAATATATATACAACTAGAGTGCTGTACTAACTAACAGCTGCCAAATTTGAACAATTCAAAATGATTTGAATGAAACTTTAAGAGTAGTTACAACAGAAAATTAATGAATCAAATTTGAAACATACAACAGAATATTCACAGCCTGTATTATCCAGCTGTTTATAAAAGAAATCAATAACTAGTATAGTATATTGTATACTATTAATTTATGAAGTGCAAATAAATCTCTGCAGGCAAATGAGGTTAATAATTGGTGTTGCCTCCTCCACTTGACCAGTAGTTGGGGAAAAGAATATGACCGGATTCGATTTCTCTAACATCCTTAACGAGAATCTCATATTGCTGCTTCACTTCTTCAGGGGATTTACCACCAACAGCTTTGGCAATATTATGCCAGCGATCAGGAGTTTCCTTGTCGTACAAGGCTAGGGCCTTCTCGAATTGCTTGTTCTGCTTCGGTGTCCAAGTGGAGGCAGAATTTCCCATCGTAACAGAATCGGATGCCATTAATTTACTTATCAAACAAATGAAATTGAGAGATGACCAAAATGTAAATGAATTTGCAGAGAAAGGAAAAGCAAAATCAAAATGATAAGATTATTACTATTATTATACAGTGTGAAAGGATCAACAGGGTAATTGGCTTCTTATAGGCACGAGTAAAAGGAGATCTGTGGGGTTGGCCGAATATATTGTCCACAAGGGTAGAATTTTAGAGTGACTCGTCCACTTAACAACCACATATAATCATCATGTGACAATAAACACTCAATCAGGACCAAAAGGACGGCCTCTTTTCATTTATTCATTCAACTAATTAACTCTTGATTTTAGATGCATTTTTTAATAACTAAGTCATATGATCAATTTCTAAACATTTATTTCCTTCAAATCGTGTATAGACTTAATAATTTTAAGGGCTTAGTAATCTTATGAAAGAAGGATTAACTAATACCACATCTTCATGTCTTTAGTTAGTCCTTACTTCATCGAATTACTAAGCTTGCACTCATATGTTATCTTTCCAAAAATAAAATTATTTTTTAAAGTTAGTTTCCAAAACTAACATTTCTTATTTAATTGATTACTTAACTTGAGTATAAATTATCGATCAAAATAATTATCATTTCTTATTTAATTTAATTTAGGTGATTTTATTATTTTATCAATATCTTAAATAAAATATTCTACCAAATGAGTGATTACTAGTACTAGAATTAGCTAATGATAATGATTATTATTTTTTTAAAACCAAACAAAGTATAAGATTTAATCTCATTGCTTAGTTAATTCTAATTTAACACTAAAACTTAGGATTAATAAACTATCAACCAAATGAACGCAAGTGACTAAAATAACATTATTTAAGCTCTAAAATGTTATAGGTAATTATAATTTGCTTATGTGTTTTGGTTTAATATGCTATTTTCAATTGTAAAATCCCTCTTTTAATATTTCTGTCTGTCAAACCATCAGTCAACTCAATAAATATTTTAAAAATATGATTATCCCTCACATAGTTTATTATATCATACTAGTTACCCTTTAATTTTTATTAAGAAAACTTCTTCGATTAAAATACTTTCAAAATGAACTATAAATTAAATTATTGCTAACTTTAACTGATATTTTAAAATTTTAAATATAGTTAAATAAAAATGTGGTAATAAATATTATAGATATTATAAAATTAATTTTCACACATTTATTTTAAAATAACTCACCTTATTTTATTTTAGTTTTCTAAATTAAAAATTCGACTACATAATTTTCAAATATCAACTTTATTTTGAAATATCAACTTTATTATAGTCTAAATTCTTATAAACACCATTAATAAATTTTATAAATTTTAAAAGACAAACATTAAGATAGAATGAATTGATATATTTATTTCTAAATTTTATTATATCTCAATTCTTCATACATAGATACATACGTATGTATGTATATATACTGAAATCCCAATTCACTAAGAGGGGGGGTGAATTAGTGGATAATTAAAAAAAATTAAGGCTTAACAAAGCAACTAACCACAAGACAAAGAATTTATAGTAGTTCGGACACAACAAGTCCTACATCCACTCCCCAATCCACAATTGGGTATTCCACTATCAATTTAATGATTTACAAGAGTTTATGGCTAACTCTAAACCTTATAAGTTGTGGTTTTTCACAAGGCTTCACCCACTAACCTACCCAAGTGTTTCTCACTAGAAACCTTTAACCCAAGTGTTTTAATCAATAGGGCAACACTTAAACCTTTCACAAACGATTCCTAAACCTCACTCACCAATAGTTAGTTTTTCAAGGGAATCAAAGAGCTCACAAGGCTCTATAAACAAGTTGAATAAATGAATAGTAGAAAGTTAGGGTTTTACAACTCAAAAGGTTGGATTAGAAGATTTAAGACTTGTAAACTTGTTGATTAACCTTCCAAATGAGTTGTAGTTGAGCTTTTATATCATCTCTTTGATATCTGACTGTTGAGAGTGTAATAAATGACTTTTTGCCCGTGCACCCACTTTTCTCCCGTTTTAAGAACGCAATAAATGCTTGTTAGATGCCGGTAACGGGCCGTTACTATTCATGCAACGATCATTGCAATTCAAACAAAATGACCCGTTACATAAGGCATGGGTCATTACGTTGTTTCATGATGAAGCTCCACGACCCATTGGATAAAGCCACGACCCGTTGTAACAGCCATAATGGCTCGTTGTGTGGCTCGTTACACGCGTAGTTGGCTCATGTAGCCTACTAGAAGTTTTGGCCAATTTTTCACATATGCAATGACTCGTTACACAAGTACAATGGCCCGTTAAATGTGTAACGGTCGTTACTCTTAAGTGTAACGGTAGTTGCACTCTCTTAAGCTTGAATGATAACCTGAAAAACATCGTAAACAAGATATTAGTTAAAGTAATTGACTTAGAACCTTGATCAATCATCAAAACAGGGATTAAGCGCTTGAATAGGTCAACAATCTCCCCCTTTTTGATGTTGACAAGTTCTAAGTCAATTTGGATGTGGTTTGAGGTAAAATGCTCAAAAACTGCCCCTAAGTCACAGCATAGTGAAAAAGATGTAAATATGCATAAGCTTAAGCAAGGATAAAGATAATGGATAAGAAAATGAGAAAACATATATAAGAAAGCATCCAACACAACAAAATTGACACGCTTCTCCCCCTTCGGCAACACAAAAAAGGAAGAAGTGGTCCAAAATGTATCTAATACATAATAAGAAACATCCAATAAGGGCCCAAAAGAACAATGCATAAAAAGCTTAGAAAATATGCAAAGTGCAAAGATGAGAACATAAAAAGCACAAATGGACTAGGTGTCGGGAAGCGAATCATCCATAGTAGCTTGAACTGTTTGAGGCTCATCACTACCAGACTCAATCTGTGTAGCTTGCTCAGAAATAACTGTCTCTGAACCCTGAGGAATATCAGAGGTAGAATGAATTGAAGGTGGTGGAGGTGGCGGTGGCCAAATATCTGAATCAGAAATACCCTGCATCCTCTGCATATAGGTGAGTCTGTCCTCGACTCTAGTAACCCTCCCCTTAAGCTTATCAACACGGGACCCAACACCTTGCACCTCACGTACAACTTGATCACCCATCATGCCAATCTGCTCAAACACTCTATCAAACATCTGATGGAGATCAAGGTCGGGAGCAACATGCTCTAAATGGGGTCTAGTCCGCCTACCATAGGTCTATGGGAAAGGAGATATGGGAGTGACCCTCTGTGAACTAGCACCAACTACACCGGTAGTAGTATCCTTAGCATGCATCGCATCTAGAGACTCCTCAATCTCATGATCTATGTCATCATCATCATCATCAGCCCTATCCTGATCAGTAGAATGAGTATCTGCATGAGGTGCCTCTAGTTGTGCAACAGGAGGCACAGGTGTCTAACCAGGAATAAATCTCCATCCATCTGGCAGAATGCTATAAATCCATCTCCCATCCACTAAATGAAACACTCGACTGTTCCTAATGAAGCTCGTGTTCAGTCGAATATCAGCAGGTGCAATCTGATCAGCTATAACCTAACCAGGGCTAAGTAAAGCCATACTCTCAGTAAGCAATGTGATGTATCCTCTACAAGTAATACCACCCTTAGTATGTTGGGCGATATCCATCAGTCTAACAGCAAACCATCTACCTAGCTGCACAGGTCGACCCTCTATGAGGCACCAAAGAGTATAGACTTCCTCATTATTTATCTTCTCATTACTTAGAGCCCTAGTAAAGATAGAAAAAGACAGAAACCTCTACAAATACCAATGAAAGGGACTCCTAAGTTGAGAAGCTCCAGTGTTACCTTTCTCAAGAACCCCAGTCCTATGAGCATTCCAGAAAGATCTCTTATGGTGCATATTCCAACCCAGCTGAATAGCCCCATCACCATCTGACCTAAGCTTCAGATGCCTATCAAACTCATCAGGTGTCAAGGGGTATTGTCTCCTAAACATACAAAAGTGTAAGGCTTTAACAGGAAACCCCTCCTCTGAATTACCAGTATTAACCTTCAAAGAACTCAGAAATTCCCTAGCTAGAGTAGGATGTACTGGCCTAGCCTCAAGTGCAAGGGTCCTAAGGCCTAACAAGTCTAATGCAACATCCATCTCAGCTTCTATACCTAGTGTCTGTAGAGCAGTCCTATCCATATATCTAGATGGATCAAAACGATGTCTCATCAGCTTAGCCATACGTACCTGGACTGCCTCCTCAGCAAGAGTAAAAGTGCAAGGTGGAGGAACACCAGACGTCTATCCTGGAGCCTGAAGAGGTGGATAAACTGTTGGAGGACTAAACTCAGGGCCCAAATGAGGAGAAGAGGGTCTCAGTCCAATGCCAGCAGAGGAAGCAATACCCTGAGCAATGCCGGTGCCTGCAGGCTATCCCTGAGATCTAACCGAAGTACCATGAGGCCTAACTAGAGTGGAAGAAGTCCTAGTAGGTGTAGGGGGATCCCTTTGTCTTGTCCTATATCTGTGCCTTTGAGTTCTCTATTGTTTGGGAGGAGATGAAGTGTCTTCTTCATCACTCACAAGTTCTGTCGGTCTACCAGTTCTTTTTCTTGCCATTATAGTGCCAAAATAGTCCAAAGGTGCAGAGAAAAACAAAGAAAAAGCTTGAATTTGAAAAACCCAAAGAGTTAGGTTTTTGGAACCTTAACTTCAATTTCCCTTTGAATCTTTAAAAATAGCAAATAAAACTCAAAAAGGATGTTAAAATTGAGTTTATTAGGTGTTTTTCGGTCAAAATCCACTATAAGTTTGTGGAAATTGGTTGAAAAAAGAAGTTTGGGTGTAAAAATTTGAGAGAAAACGCGAAGAAAGAGAAAGAGGAGAGAGAGAAATGATGGGCAACTGATGAATAAAACGATTTAAATCTAGTTGCAACGGGCCATTGCACATGTGTAACAAGCCGCTACCTTAAAAACCCAATTTTTGACACATGCAACGGGCCGCTACAGATGTAACGAATCGTTGCTTACCCATAACGGGTCGTTGCATTCACAAAAACCCACAAAATGCAGATTTTGAGAAAAAAGAAGTAAAACATGCATTTTTGAGCTATTATGAAGATTTATAAATATGAAAGATATGCTTAATGATGTAAAAGAGGTTTTAAAACATATGACTAGTTTGAAGTAGGGCATGAATGCTCATATAATGTGCTTGAATTAATATGTGATGAATTGAGACTTTATAATATATTTAATACAAAGCAATATTCTATTATCATCTCAATCATATCCAAGCAAGAGGAGAATCAACACATACATATATAAAAGCATTCAAAACACAAACAAATAAACACAATATGTAATGAATATCATAGGGAAGACAAGGATGCACCATCAATCATACCAAGTTCCCTCTTAATGAAATTCATACGATCTTCATTAAGGGGTTTAGTGAAGATGTCCACAAATTGGTTATTTGTATTAATAAATTCCAAAACAACATCACCATTTTGCATATGATCACGCAAGAAATGATGTCTAATATCTATATTCTTACTTCTAAAATGTTGTATGGAATTTTTGGAGAGATTTATGGCACTTGTGTTATCACACTTGATAGCAACACGTGTGAATTTAAAACCATAATCTCTTAGTTATTGTTTGATCTAAAGAACTTGAGAACAACAACAACCGGCTGCCACATACTCTGCTTCAGCGATTGATAATGCAACAGAAACTTGTTTTTTGCTAGTCCATGATATCAAACTTTGCCTAAGCAATTGACAAGTACCGGATGTACTTTTCCTATCCAATAGGCTTTTGGAAAAGTACAAATCGGAATAGGCTAAAAGATCAAAAGATGCACTTTTGGGATACCAAAGACCCAAATTCATTGTACCTTTTACATACTTTAAAATTCTTTTAACTGCATTAAGATGTGACCCCCTAGGTGATGATTGAAAACGTGCACAAACACAAATGAAAAACATGATATTGGGCCTACTTGCAGTTAGGTATAAAAGAGATCCGATCATATCTCGATATCACTTTTCCTCAACGGGTTTGCCGCTTTCATCATTCCCGAACTTGGTTGTTGTAGCCATATGGGTTTACTTGTTGAGCTACTCTCCATTCCAAATTTCTTGAGAAGCTTTTTGGTGTACTTAGCTTGATTTATGAAAGTCCCATCCTTTGCTTGGTGAATTTGTAATCCAAGGAAAATCTTGAGCTCCCCAATCATACTCATTTCAAACTCTTTTGTCATACACTTTGAGAACTCTTCACACAAGCAAACATTAGTAGCACCAAAGATAATATCATCAACATAAATTTGAACAATTAGAATATCATCCCCTTTTCTTTTGATGAAAATAGTTATATCCACCTTGCCCTTTTGAAAATCATTTTTAATGAAGAATGAACTAAGTCTCTCATACCAAGCCCTTGGAGCTTGTTTTAAACCATAAAGAGCTTTAGTTAGTTTGAAAACATGATCGGGAAATGCATGATCCTCAAAACCCGGAGGTTGTTCTGCATAGACTTCCTCCTCTATGAAGCCATTTAGAAATGCACTTTTAACATCCATTTAAAAAAGTTTAAAATCCATGAAAGATGCAAATGCAAGCAGCATGCGAATGGCTTCTAATCTAGCTACGGGGGCAAAAGTCTCATCATAATCTATGCCCTCTTCTTGGTTATAGCCTTTAGCCACAAGCCTAGCTTTATTCCTAGTAATGACACCTTGTTCATCACGTTTATTTCTAAACACCCACTTAGTGCCAATGATAGGATGATGCTTAGGTCTTGGAACTAAATTCCATTCCCTATTTCTCTCAAATTGGTTGAGTTCTTCTTGCATAGTAATGATCCAACTTTCATGATTGATAGCCTCATTAATAGTCCTTGGCTTAATTTGAGATAGAAATGCTAGATTGTTAAGGGTTTTGAGTTGGTTTCGAGTACTTACCACTTTTGAAGTCTCACCAATGATGAGATCTTGTGGATGAGCTTTAGCAAATTGCCAATCCCTTGGAAGGTTATGAACATTGCTTGGTGGTGCTTGTAAATATTGAGGAAGTTATTATGAACTTTCTTGGTTAACCAATCTCCCCCTCAATATTGGAGTTGGTTGAGGTAGCTTCTTTGTCTTTATTTTCTCCTCCTCCATTTGTTTCTTATGTTGGTTCAAGGAGAAGACATCCATATTACCTACAAGATCATCAACAACTACCCTTCCGGGATTAAGTGCACTAGTTTCATCAAACACCACATGTATAGACTTTTCCATAACTAGAAATCTTTTGTTAAAAACCCTATAAGATTTGCTATTGGTGGTATATCCGAGAAAATACCCTCATCGGGTTTTGAATCAAATTTTCCACGGTTGTCCTTGGTGTTTAATATGAAGCATTTGCATCCAAATACTCTAACGTAGGAAATCTTGGGTTTTCTTCCTTTCCAAAGCTCATAAGAAGTTTTATTTGTTAAAGGTCTTTTGAAAACTCTATTTGAAACAAAACAGGCAATATTAATGGTCCCGTCCCAAAAGTATGAAGGCAAGTCATACTCCTTGAGCATTGTTCGAGCCATTTCTACCAAGGTTCTATTTTTCCTTTCAACTACCCCATTTTGTTAAGGAGTTCTAAGAGAAGAATATTGGTGAGAAATACCAAAATCATTGCAAAATTCTTTAAAACTTTTATTTTCAAATTCTCTACCATGATCACTTCTAATGGTTGTTATACAAAAACCTTTATCATTTTGAACACGTTTTGCAAGATTCTTAAAAGCTTTAAAAGCATCATCCTTATGAGCTAGAAACATACCCAAGTGAATCTAGAATAATCATCTACAATAACAAATCCATAGAACATGCCACCTAGACTAGCATTTTTAGAAGGACCAAACAAATCTAGATGCAATAGTTCTAGAGGTCTACTAGTGCTTATGGTATTTTTAAGTGTGAAGGAGGATTTGGTTTGCTTTCCCATTTGACAAGGTCCATAAACTTTGTCCTTTGAGAATTTGATCTTAGGAAGACCAATGACTAGATTATTCTTGCAAAATTCTCCTAAGAGATCCATGCTAGCATGTTTTAGTCTTCTATGCCATAGCCATGAATCATTGTTGACTGAAACCAAACATTTGACATCTTGGTTAGCTAGGCTCTCTAAGTCAATTATGTAGACATTATTGACTTTTTCTCTCTTGAAAACTACGTTATTATCCATCATTTTGGATACAACACAAGATTTAGGGTCAAAAGAGACTTTATAGCCCTTGTCACATAATTGAAAAGGCTATGTTTCAAACCACTCACAAGCAACACATCATCAATGCAAGTAAAGTTAGGATTACCGACCATGCCAATGCCAACAACCTTGCCTTTAGCATTGTCACCAAAGGTCACCTCTCCACCCTCTTTCTTTTGTAGGCTAAGAAAGAGGTTAGGATCACCCGTCATATGTCTTGAACATCCATTATCCATATACCACTTGTTATTTAGCCTTATGGACTTCAAACATACCTAGCAACATTGATTCATCAAGGACTTAGGTACCCAAAGATATTTGGGTCTTAGGGGGTTAGTCTTAAGTTGGTCCATTGGAATCAACTTCAATTGGACCTTCCTCATATGGTAATGAATGTTAATATGGCCATGTTCCATACAATAGAAGCATTGAGCTTTAACAAATCCATCGTTATGAAGCATTGGCTTGCCTTTAAATAAGCCATGAGAGTTTGCCTTAGGCCTTGATGTGATCTTAGCCCTTGGTCCTTTTGGATATACTATAGGTTTAGGATCCTTAGGGTTCACTTTGGGCTTAGGAACAACCTTTGCCTTTAGTTTGCCCTTCTCAAGCTTCTTTGGCTTATTATGATGATTGTGATTTGGCTTCCCTTTGGTTGATACCTTTGAAGCTCTAGGTTCATCCATAGGAGCATCCAATGATGAGGTTTGCACATTGGAGGATTTTACAAATGCAATGGGTTTGGTTCATGAAGTTGATGCTCCTTCATAACCAAGTCAATACTTCATGGAAGTGAATCTTTGTGACATCAAAAGGTTGTCCAAATCTCCATTTCCTTTGTGAAATTTGGAGATAGTGTTATTTACACTCTCTAGCTCTTTCTTTAATTTTTCATTCTCCTTTTCAAGAGTCCCAATTGAAGATTGGACAATCAAATTATCTTGTAAGCTTTTCTTAAGTTCATCGTTAGAAGACTTAAGAGAATTTACAATCAACTTGAGATCCTCCAATTCCTTTTCATGACTAGTGTACTTTTTTTTTGTAAACTTTCATTTTTGATAAAAACAAAGCACACTTATCTTTTAAGGCCTCAATCATTTTAAGCTTTTCACATTCATCATCATCATCAACATCAATATCACTCCACTGCGAAGATTGATATATTACCTCATGTGAAGATTCTTCAAAGGCCATGAAGCAAAGAGCATTTCCATCACTATTCTTGCTTACATCGGAATCGGTCTCTACACCATCCCATTGAGCATTGAATCCTTTGTACTTCTCCTTATTCTCTTTTAGCTCCTTTGTCCTTCTTAAAGAAGATCCCTCCTTCCTGAGCTTGTAACAATCACTTTTTACACGGCCACTCTTTCCATATTCATAGCATCTAAGCTTGCTCTTCTTGTTTAAAAATCTTTAGAAATTGGCCCTTCCACCCTTCTTCAAAAAGTGGTCCATTTGCATGATCAAGAGACCATAATCTTTAGTCAACTTTTCCACTTCACTATCCTCTTGTTGACTTTCACTCTCACGAGTCTCTTGTTGTTGTTGTTGTCGTCGATGATGATAGTGATAGCTTCTATCTTCGGAATGAGAAGGTCTTTCCTCTTGTTGAACTTTGAAGGCAATTGTCTTCTTTTTGTCCTCCTTCTCATCTTCATCATTCTCCATTTCATAAGTCAAAAGCTTGCCTATGAGTTCATCATGAGCCAATGTTTAAACATCATTATCTTCTTTAATGGATGTAAACTTTGATTCCCAAAGCTTCTTTGGAAGAGCTCTAAGGATCTTATGATTGATGTCGGTCTTGGAATAAATTTTTCCAAGCTTCTTGAGATTGGTGATGATGTCCATGATCCTATTTGTCATCTCCGTTACTCTCTCATTAGGCTTACACTTGAATGTCTCATACTCATAAATGAGCATTTGACATTGTTGTTGTCTCACTTGTGAGGTGCCTTCATGATAGTTTTGTAGAGTATCCCACACATCTTTAGCACTATCACATCTTTGTACTCTATGTCACATCCCCAAATTTAATAACATGCATTAGTGGTTAATTGACATCATTAGTATGTTGATTTTGTTAATTGAGGTTGATTCATTGGTGATTATGAGTAGTAAGGGTGTAATTGAAAGAAATAAAAGTTGGAGGTGGTA
>CANYLF012389377.1:0-17315 GCA_948193215.1 Bocquillonia castaneifolia
ATTAAAGGAAAACAATTAAGGAAGCAAATAAACTCCTAATTAAATGCAAGTAAGGTAACCAACTCCTTGCCATTGTCATCAATGTCATCTTCATAAGCTCCATAGTCATTGGTCCATTCCTTGCTTCCTTGGATCATATCAGCTACCCTTTTGGAATTTTAAAGAATAAAACATAATAGATAGGATTCCGAATTAAAATTAATTAATCCGAAAATCACGGGTATTACATTCTCACCACCATAAGAAAATTTATCCTTGAATTTTGAAACATACTTTACTGAAGAAATAAGTGGGGGAACTACTCCCTCATTTCCTTCTCCAACTCCAGGTGCAGTCCTCAATAGAATAATTTTTTCACACCACTTTCACCATTTGATCGGCTTGGATCATAGTTGTCTCACTTGATGATCAATGATAGCCACTAGGTATTCATCATATGTCAAGTCCTCTCCAATCTCCACACCATCCATCTAGATCACGTGGGATGGATCCAGAATACACTTCCTCAACATAGATACATGAAAAATCGGATGTATTTTAGGCAACTTTAGTGGTAAGGCCAATTTGTAGGCCACATTACTAACTTTAGACTTAATTTCATATGGACCTATGTATATAGGGGCCAACTTGCCTTTCTTACAAAATCTCATTACACCCTTCGTGGGTGACACCTTTAAAAACACCCAATCACCAACATCAAAAGAAACAGCCTTCCTTTTAGGATCTGCAAAATTCTTTTGCCTACTGAAAGCTGCTTTCAACCTCTGTTGTATGAATGGAACTCTTTTAAAAGTTATTTTGAACCAATTCAGGTACAGAAAGCTGCCTCTCACCAATATCCTAACACAACAGAGATCTACATTTCCTACCATACAATGCCTCAAACAGTGCAGTTTCAATACTAGCATGATAACCGTTGTTATATGCAAATTCAATTAATGGAATATTCAAATCCCACTATCCACCAAAATTCATGGCACACATCCAAAACATATCCTCCAAGGTCTATATATTTCTCTCAAATTACCTAATTTTCTAGGGATGAAAAACAGTGATGAAATCCAATATGATTCCCAAAGCTGACTGCAACTCTCTTCAGAACATTAATGAAAAGCTAGAATCCCTATCTGACACAATGGACTCTAAAGTCCCATACGAGCATACTATTTCAGAAATACCATATGTAACCATCTTTTATTTTGATCAATTCTCTTGCATATGTACAAGTAAGATGTCTCCAATAACCTACCATTTTTTTATCCAAATTAATTCACATCTCACCAATATGCAAGGTAATCTAATCACAAGATCCTCATTATTCATTCCCTTTCTCCTTCAAAAATTGAACAATTATTATAATTATCCTTTTGTCTTTGATGTTCAACTTCACTCTTAACGCGTCATACACTCAGGCAAGACAATTGTAATAATATTCTTACTATCAATCTTCCCATATCCATTCTTCAAGGTATAAAGTATTTTAATCACACTAAGATGAACACTGTGGGGTGTATGATGTGTTTCTTCCATAATTTCTTTCTATAGATCATCAACTTAGAAACACACCCCTTAATGCTCACTCTCAGCATACCTTCTCCATTCATTCTTAACTCTTTTGCACTACCTTTCTGCACTTGCATAAATATCTTTGGCAATTTAGGGTTTCACATTTGTGCTACCTTGACCCGATTAAGAGATGTAGATCTTACTTAAAATTGTGCTATTAACCTTCAAATTCATTTAACCATTGTTATCATCCCTAACCAACCAACTAATCTAGAAATTTGATCTCATTCTTTGAATAAGGATGTACTTTCCATTTTAATATCAGCAAGACCGCTAGTTGAATTCTTACTTAATGCATCTGCTATTACATTCACTTCTTAGGTTCATTTTAAAATTGAAGAATAATATTCCTTTAACAATTCTAACCGCCTGATCTACCTTGGATTCAAATTGCTCTGCATAGATATATACTTCAGACTTTTGTGATCCGTATATAATCACAGGGCAAGTTTTACAAATAATGTCTCCAATCTTCAAAGTTATTATTATTCCTATCAACTCCACTTTATGGATATGATTATTTCGCTCATGAACCTTTAACTATTTCAAAGCATAAGCTACTATTCAACCATTCTGTATTATTACTCATCCCAATCTCACTCTCGAGGCATTACGAGAGATACAACATATAACTCAGTTTCTGAAGATAAAGTGAACACAGGAACCGTCGTCAACTTTTTCTCTCCATCAATTGAAAGATGTTCTCACAAACTTCACCCCTCTAAAATTTTACATTCTACTGAGTTAACATAGTTAATGATACTGCTTTCTGTGAAAGGCCCTATATTAATCTCCTATGAAAGCTTGTCGAACCAGAAATCTTCTTATCTTAGTGAATATATCGATTTTGATCAATTCTAGTACTATTTTAATCATTTTAAGATTGACTTGTACACTACCTTGGACACCCTTGCTCAATGATACTTCATCATCATTCCTGAATTACATTTTGAAAACTTGACATTCAACTACTCCTTTCTTAGAGTCTCTGACATCGTATACAAATGTTGCTTATGCTCCTCAATACGTTTAAGATATACCAGAATGTCCTCAACAATCAGAGTTACAAACCAATCTAAAAGGATCTGAACATTCTGTTCATCGAGTCCTTAAAGGCTGTTAAAACATTAGTCAGCCCAAGGGACATTACCATAAATTTATAATGACCATCTCTGGTTTGGAATGCAATCCTAAAATATTTGCTTCTATGATCCTCAACTGTCATGACTCTGGTCTTAGGTCAATTTTGAAAAAAAAAACTTAGCACTTTATACCTGATTAAGCAGATTATCGCTTCTAGAAAATGAAAATCTATTCTTGATCGTCATCTTGTTCAATTTCTCTGTAACTAGTACGGAGTCGGCATCCTCCTTCTTCATAAACGACACAAGTGCAACCAATGAAAAAATTTTGGATCTGCTAAACCCTTTCAAAATAGTCTTTACGACTGCTCCTAAAGCCCTTCCAACTTTGCAGGAGTCACTCTATAAAGTGGAATCGAGATAGGAATTGTTCTAAGTACTACATCCATACCGCACTCAACCTCCTTTTCAAGTGGCACTCTGGCAACTTATTTAGAGCATATCAGGTTATTTTCAAACTACTAAATCTTTACTTACATTATCTGCTTCACGAATTCTGTCTCTGACAAGGCTATGTTTTTCCTTGATAACTACACCTACTCAATCACCTAGTGACACTACAAAAAAAGGTAATCTTTGATGGACTTATCCATCATAGATATATCAATTTCCATCGCCAATATAGTTCTGTGATGGAATCTATGATGGCCACTGTCCGTCTGTAAAAATCACAACGTAGATTTTTACGTCGGAATAGTTATGTTCATCACAGATTTTGTAACAGAATATGCGATGGATACACATCATTGCAGGAATGGCAAGAAAGTGGGACTGATTCTGCGACTGATTATGCGATGGACCAGTCCGTTGTAAAATCATTTGCAATGGTGAGTTCATCGTAAAATCGGATGCAAAATGTTGTAGAATTCATTAATATTTGCATGTCTGTGACAGACATGTCCGTTGCAAACTATTTTATGACGGACAAGTCCATTACAGAATCTATCGCAATGGATGAAGAAATGTTTTTTTTAATGAATTATTGATTTTTGTTATATGATTTAATCCTGTTTCACCTGTCATGAAGTAATATTTACTAAAATGTATAAAATATTTCATAATCTGAAACAGAAACAAAAACTAAAATTGAAAGTGAATTTAATATAAATAAAGAATAATGAATGTTAAAATGTAAATAATAGAAAATGAAGATGAAAATTGTACTGAAAGCTGTACTCAGAGTAATAAAAAAAAACCTAAAGTAGTACTGTATGTGAAGAAAATGAATGGAAAACCTAAGGTGGTGGAGTTGGTGGAGGGATATAAGGATCTGAAGTAGCTCTAGAGGTAAGAGGACCCGATGTTCCGTCTGAAGAATGTGCTAAAGCTGGTACTAATGTAGAAGTGGGCGAATAAGATGTAGGAAGTGCAGTAGATGGTGGGGCTCCCATGTAAATGAAAGGTTAAGGGGGGACCTCAACCTCTAGGAAAGTGATATTGGGGACCTACACCCCAATCTGTCGCACCGCTACAGCCAGAATGTCAATCTGCATCTGAAAATGTTGGCCTATCACCTGCACCACATCCCTGGTGATATCAGCACGCAACTACTGTCGATCCATATCAGATTGCTGTGACATTGAGGGTTGATGACGCAACATGGTCTGTACTGTGGCCTCGACGGCACTAAAAAAGGCAGGATCCTCCCTCAAACTGTTAGCTGATGATGATGCAAAAGTTGATGATGGAGCAGAAGAAGCAGGGCCATAGGACGAGTCTACTATCGATCCCATACCACAGACCCGTGACTTCTCCCATCAACTGCCAGCCAGTAAAGCTCATCATTAGTCATTTCCTTCCCCTCCAACTCAGCTACCCCCTTCAGCTCCATATAATGTTACTACAATACTCCAAAGTTATGAATTGATAGAATTAAAGCAAGTGAAAGCATATAAGTTAGGAATAAAGTAAATTATAGCAACTGTGTAAGAAAGACTTAGATTAAAGTAGGAATGACTTACATAAATCGCTTGATCTTTGATCAACAAACTGCGTTCGATCACTGGGATCTAGGTGCGTCTCCATAAAGACCCTGAATGTAGTAGGAGCCTCTCCCGTTTCAGCCTCCTAAAATGGGATATGTCATCAATTGCATTTTATTTATAAGTATTTAAAGAAAGTAAACTCATGGTTTGTTTAAATATGTTAAATTAATAACTTACTATAGCAGCAGCATGCTCAGCATATGATCAGCTCCCCCAAGTGCGTCGTAAAGGTTCTGTACTTGTGCCAGCCGGTTCACTCAGCCTATTCCTCTTCGTAGTAGAGGACTTGTTCTGATAAATCTCCTTCGCCCACTCCTCCTCCCAAACCTTCAAGACCTCTGCCTGGATGGAGGTCTTCTTAATCCTCTAATGCCTTTGGTTGTAGAGGAAGTTGGAGTATCGGTAAGCTACTTGTCTCTCCCAGGTTAGCTTAAAAGCAGGATCAGGCACCTCCCATCTCAGTTTTTCTAAAGAAATAAATAGTCAGTAGAAAACATATTTGAAAGTAAGTATAACTAATTAGAATTTATTGCATATTACCGCAAACTCCTTAAGGTAAATATCAATCTTCTCCTTTGTAAGTTTGCTCCACGTGTATCCTTCTTTGAACTGAATCTTCTCGAAGCAGTCCTTAATACCCTGGATGTCTGTTGAGTAGGAATCAATTTCCTGCAGAAAACATTAAAGCATTAAACAAACGAGAACATAATAACCAGTAAATGAAAGAAAAATTTTAAATATACTAACACTCCTTTGGCGTCCAACCAACAAAGCTGCTTCCCCTCAATGGGGGGAAGCATCAGCTGAAGTATCCCTAAAAGATGGAGCAGAAGATGAAGATGGAGCAGAAGATGAAGATGGAGCAGAAGAACCTCGACCATTTCCTGTAGGTGGTCTAGCCGCACCTCGAGTCGATTGAGTAACTCTAGACGTCCCTCGAGCTCCTGGAGGTGGTCTAGGTTGATATGAAGGTCTAACATCCGAAGATGAAGGTAAAGTCGATGGTGGAGGTGCTGTCAATGCTGGAGTAGTAGGAGAAGTAGATAATGTAGTAGTAGGCGTAGTAGACACTGTAGTAATAGGAGCAGTAGATGCTGGAGGACGACTGGATGGTGTGAGTGGACTAGATGAAGATGACTGCGCTGCGGTAGAAGATGTAGATGAAGTAGTAACTCCACCACTAGGAGGGATGGAAATAGGAGGAAGTCCTACAGGAGTAAAAGCTGGAGGTATAGTAGGTGGTGGAGGTGCATGAGTACCATCTGCAGCAACTGTAGTCATAACAGTTGCAACAATCGGCTTTATCAGCGTATCAATCGGCATCACATCCTGGGAAGACAATGAAGGAGTCGTACCAGTACCAATGGTGGGTACTGGCCGAGAAGTAGTGACCAGCTCCTCCTCCTCATTAATAAGTTGGAGCCTCGACGCCTGTCGTGTATGTCTGGCTGATGGTGCAGTAGTCACTTTACACTTGCCTCCTCTCATACCTGAACACATAAAAAATAATAAACAATACATCAGTGAACATAAATAATAAATTATATGTTATAATGCATTGAATTATAAGTAACATCGCAATGTGAAAGTCAAAATTGTTACATATATTTAATCAGAGTCATCTGCCAGAAGATCAACTATATCATTTGGTTCTTCTTCATCATCATATGTAGATGTCTCGTATTCAACCTCCTCTTCTTCATCATTCTCTACTTGTTCAACATCAAGAATTTCCTGAAATTCCTCATCAGGGTAAACTAAATTATGACATTCATCATTTCCTTCAACTGCTTCAACCCCATTTTCATCATCCGGCTCTTCTTGGAATTGGGGTACAATGACATCTGAGGTCGAAGATACAGGCATGTCAACAGTACCCCTGGCTTTCACCTTACATACTGCCTCCCAATTTTCCCTAATCTTGTTTTTACTTGGATATTTATAGAAATAAACTTGGACTGCTTCGGCTGCTAACACAAACGGTTCGTATTTGTGAAATCACATTTGAGTGTTAACCTTAACAAGTTTATACTTCTTGTGAATAATCATTCCTTTGTTTAAAGTCGAATCATACCAATCACAATTGAATAAAACATTTTTCTTGATTGGTTCACCCAGGTACTCTAACTCAACTATCTCCTTCAATATGCCATAATAATCATTCTCGGAAGCACTATAGTTTGTCCTTTTGATGCAAACACCACTATTAGATGTTCCCTGATCGCTTCCATACGAATTAGTATGAAACTTGTACCCATTCATAATATAGCCATTATAAGTAGTGACATGTGTGATTGTACCGTATGCTGAACTTATAATGTATTGATTTGAAACTTCATTCCGAGAGTCAAGAACCTACATTGAAAATGAATGGTTGTAAGTTGAACAAATATGCAAGGTACATTTGCTAACATATGGATATATAGGGTAAGTGAAATTACATAATTTTGAAACCAAGCTAGAAATAGAGTTTCAAGCTTGACATCAACCTCAGCGTTTGAGATTTCAGGATTCACTATACGTAATGCCGCAACATATATCCTATTCACTCCAAATGAAGGTGTTAATAAAAATTTATGTACAAATATTATATATTAACTTGTATTGTTTATATTTTAACTTCTTACTTCATATATTCTTCGACTTTCGGATAGGGCTGTAATTAAGCCGAGCCGAGCTGAGCTTTAGGATATTCACGCTTAGTTCATTTACTACACGTGCCGAGCTTGAGCTCAAGTTTGAAGCTCGTTTAGTAAATGAGTCGAGCTCGAGCCGAGCACCACTGTGCTCATGTAGTGTTCACGAGCCTAACCGAGCTTTTATCAAGCTTATTTTTTATTTTATAAATATTAATTTAAAATATTTTTTATTGAAAAATTATTTTTAAAAAATGATATTCACAATTTAATGTATATATATTATAAATTAAACATGAAATTTATGATTATAAATATACTAATAACTATTTTTAATAATTAAAAAATATTTATAATTTATATATTTATTGATAAATTTATTTTTACTTATAAAATTGATATTTAAATTATAAATATTATTGATTTAGTTTTAAAAGTGTAAATACATATGTCAAATGAACACTAAACGAGCTTGTTCATGAGCTTTTAAGTGAACAAGCTCATGAACACCTAATCGAGCTATTCACGAACGAAAACGAGCCGAGCACCTTAGTGTTCAAGCTCGGCTCGTTTAACTAAATGAACAGAAAATTGAGCTCGAGCTCGGCTCATTTAACTCATGAATGAGCTCGAGCCGAGCTCATTACCGAGCCGAACACTGAGCTACTCATGAGCATCTCAGTTCATTTACAGCCCTACTTCCGGACAATTTAAGAGAACATAAGTATGTGCAGCTTGATACTCTTTACCCAACAACAACCTCCTTTTTTTTTACCAATCGGTCTACCAGGAGGCCTGAATATTGACAATTGATCCTCATCATCCTCAATGGTAACGTCATTCCAACAAACTCACCGAGTAAGTCAAGGTGACTCGTGTTTGAAGGTAAAAGAAGCGAACTTAGCCACTTCTTCCAATAAGTATGCGTTCACAATTGAACCTTCCACTTGACTCTTGTTTTTAACTTTTCTCTTAAGCTTTTGTAAGTATCTGTATGTAACAACAAATGTTAAAATGAATGTTCACTTGTGAGAGTACTCGTTATTTAATTAGTTTATGAGAATATTGATAACCTCTCAAATGGATACATCCATCTGTAATGGACAGGTCCAGCCAATATGGCTTCAAATGCTAGATGCATATGTAGATCTTCCTTGGAATCAAAGGAACTTGGGGGGAATATACGTTCCAATTTGCATAGAATTAAATCAATATTTTCATTCACCCAATCTAAGTTTGCCTCTAGCAGAGATGTCTGAGTCAATTCCCTAAAAAACAAGCACAGCTCCATAATAGGCTCCCAAATCTTATCAGGCAAGAATTCCTTCAATGCAATTGGCAAAAGTCTTTGCATAAATATATGACAGTCGTGACTCTTCATTCGAAATATTCTCAACCTGTTTGCATCAACACACCTTCCTAGATTTGAAGCATAACCATTTGAAAACTTCAGTTCTCTCACCCAATCAAATACAATCTGCTTCGATTCCTCATCTAGGACATATGATGCTTTAGGATACTTCCTCATACTTTCATCCTTTTCTAATTTAGGCCTATTACAATATTCAATCAACTCATCCTTAGACTTAGTAGTATCTTTCATCTTTCCCAAGATGTTTATCACAATGTTGAAGAGATTGTCAAATACATTCTTCTCAACGTGCATCGCATCAAGATTATGTCTAACAAGGTTTTTGCTCCAGTAAGGCAGATCCCAGAAAATACTTTGTTTGTTCCAACCAACTGTCCTCCCAACCACCCCATTCACTTTATCCGCATCAACCTCCGTTACCTTCATCAAATCGATTGAATCCAACTCATTCAAAATATGGTCAACTTTTTTCACCCCCTAAACCATTTACTAACTCGTTTATTCTTTCTAAAATTAGTTGTCAAACCATGATATCTTCCCACTTCTGGTCAGACTGAAAGCATCTGAATCCTCTATGCAATAAGGACATGCTTGCTCCCTAGCCATACGCCACTCTAGCAGCATAGAATACGTACGGAAGTCATTAATCGTCCACATCAATGCAGCTCTCATAGTAAAATTCTACTTCCTATCACAGTTATAAGTCTGCATCCCCATTTACCACAACTGATTCAGTTCCACAATCAAAGGCTGAAGGAACACATCAATCCTTCCTTTCAGATTCCTCGGCCCCAGACACAGAACAGTAAGAAACATAAACTCATCCTTCATACACATATCGGGAGGTAAATTATAAGGCGTCACAATAACAGGCCACGAAGAATACTGTTGTCCACTATGCCTAAAGGGTACCCATCTGCACATAATCCCAGCCTTACATTCCTGACTTCATTTGCAAAATCAAAAAATGTACTATCAAAGTGTTTCCATGCCGGAGTGTCCGACGGATGACACATCTTTCCATCTTTCTACACATGTTTCGAATGCCAACGCATATTACCCACAGTTGCCTTAGAGGCATACAACCTTTGCAATCTAGGAGTAATTGGGAAGTAATGCATCTTCTTATAAGGAATGTGTCTTTTCTTAGAAGACCCTTCTTTTACTGGCTTGTACCTCTCCTTTTTACATATCTTGCATGAGATAAGTTCACTATCCTCGCCCCAGTAAATCATGAAATAATTTGGACAATAATTGATTACCTTAATCGGGAGGCCTAATCCCCGCATAAATTTCTTCGTGCTATAGAAATTTGGAGGCATTTAGTTGGGCTTAGGAATCATTTTCTATATAAAGTTACTCCACTCATTATACTCTGCCTCAACCATCTGATACTAACACTTCAATTCCAACATCATCATTATAGCAGACAATGTTTAATAATGCTCATTTTCAGGCCAAACCTTCTGCTCAGCAGATCGTATCATTTCATAAAACTGCTGTACTTTAGGATTTGGATCCTCTTCAACATATTCCTAACTAAAATGTTCTTCAGGCTGAAAATGATGTTCAAACCTGAAAAACATTTTGATACAACTCTGGCCCCGCAGCATCCATAGCCATTCTCTGGTAAGCATTAAAATTGTCATTCTTAAAACCTTCTACATTCACATCCACAAGGGGTATGAAGTTATACACTCTAGGTTCCACTTCACCATGAAAAGTCCAGACAATGTAATTTGGAACAAACCCCTTTTTTGCCAAATGTTGTTTCATATTCTCAACATCCTAAAATGATTTATTCTGACATTTCACTAACTTACATGGACACTTTATCAATTCACTGCTCATAGATTCTGGATGTCGCAGTGTAAACTGCATAAATCTTTGCTCAACCATATTCACCCAATCAACTGATATCATTCAATTCACAACCCTTCCCTCATACATCCAACTACTATTCTTACTCATTTCTTTGACCTTTTTAACATAAAATAAATGATAAAATTAAGTTTGGTAATCTTCAATTAACGAAACAAATGGTTGAGGCCTCATTCAAACAACATTAATCATATTCAATTCACACTAATTTTCAGGTTGATACATGCAATGTATCCTAAAAACTCCACCTACCTACTTATTAAAGCAAGCACTCCAAAGGTTTGGCCTTATCTCGTTTATGAAATTAACATCTATAACTTATCACGATATATGAAAATAAAAGAATCTCGAGCAGCCTTCTGGTGTAGTTCTTCAGATGCACGATTGATTATATATGTCGAATAATGTATAGAATCAAATAAATTATTCAAACATTACTCCGCATATGTAAAAATATGCATCCGAAAAACAACTAACCAGTAAAAGGCACCCGAAATTCCAATCGTTCTCATACATTTTCAACTGTGATAAATTAAATAAATGTCAAGTTAAGAAACTGCCCACTGGGACAATCTAATATCCTAGAATTACATCTAAGGATATTGGACGAGAATTCTACGGTTTCACTACATGATCGAGTTAAAACGACGGGTAACAATCATTTTAACTTTAAATTCAAAGTTTGTTATACAATTTTACTTCAATTAGATTGAATTTTGTTATCAATCAATGCATTTAGGATGCAATCGATTTAGATTTGAAATATAGCGAACTCAGTTGCAAGGACGATGCAAACCGAGTAATTTATTCAATCGGTGCAAGGAAGATGCACACGAATCGGATTAACAATTTAATTGACTTTATTCATTCGTTGCTAAGGAAGATGTGAATGAATATATCAAAGTTTTAATGAATTTTATAATTAAATTAAAGTTTATATACTTTAGGAGTCAAAGCTTTCGATGCAAGGAGGATGCAATTGAAATATGCATTTATTTCAGTTCTTTTTGTGTCACCTATAGTCTCAAACCTATTTTAAATCTAATATAAAATCTTTCGAAATTTCAGTAGAGTCTCCCCTATATATAGAGGTATCTCCCTAAAATATGGGGTCATTACTGCAAAAAAAAAAAAACACTTTTATACTTTCTCACAATGCTGGGCCTACTAAAAATTACCCAGACTCAATCATCACAAATCTCACAAACATAATCTAACAGCGCATGCATATTAACCAACCTAAATCTAACAACACATGCATATTAATCAACCTAAATCTAACAGCACACATGCATATTAACCAACCTAAACCTGAAAGCACATGCATATTATCCAACATAAATGTAACAGCACATGAATATTTTCCAACTTAAATCTAACAGCACATGCATATTAACCAACCTAAATCTAACTAAACATGCATTAATATATACTATATAAATTCACAAACATGCATTTAATTAATATTCATAAAATTCAACATGTTGCATAAATGATGAAAAAATTAGAGGACTTACTTGATGAGTCTAAGTAAAAAATAAAAATCTTCAAAATCCAAACACCAAAGAATTATCAATAAAAAAACCTATTCAAAATATTTCATTTATTAAAAACTTATTTAATTTACTTTTTTTTCATTGAGACTTATTTAATTTACTTAATTTACAAACAAACATAAAAACAATTTAAGGTATTTAATTAATATTTTAAGTTTAAAATTTATATTAAATTTTACTTACATTAACATACAATTACAAAACAATTTCCAAATTTAAACTATTATCAAATTATATATATATATATATATATTATTCTAAAACTATATTATTCAATTATTATACAACAAATTAAACTAACACATACTATATATTATTATTCAATTCAATCTAAATCCAACCTAACAAATTAATTTTAATTGTCTAAATTCAACATAAATTATTATTAACTCAACTTATAAATTATATTTATTATCTAAATGCAATTTCTAATCAATTATAATTACAATTTAATTTACCCAAAACATACAAACATACCCAAAAAATTTAAAACAAAATTTTATTTTAAAAAACATAGTTTATTTTTTTTAATATAAAAACAGAAATTTATATTTTTATTATACGAAAATAAATTAATTTAATTATCTCACCTAAATTCAACCTAAAATTAATTTCTTTATCTAAATTCAAACTAATAATTAGTTTCAATCTAAAATCAACCTAAAAATTAATTTTTTTTACCTAAATTCAACCTAATAATTATATTTAATATAAAATCAATGTAAAAATTAATTTCTTTATCTAAATTCAAACTAGTAATTATTTTTAATCTAAAATCAACCTAAAAAATTAGTTTTTTTTTATCTAAATTCAACCTATTAATTATTTTTAATATAATATCAACCTAAAAAATTAATTTCTTTATCTAAATTCAAACTAATAATTATTTTTAATCTAAAATCAACCTAAAAATTAATTTTTTTATCTAAATTTAACCGAATTTAATATAAAATCAACCTAACAAATTAAATTCTTTATCTAAATTCAAAATAATAAATATTTTTAATCTAAACTCAACCTAAATTCTTTTAATTCATTACATTCAAATTAACATACAAATTTAATTCAATTTACCATAAATTTAATTTTAAACATATATAACCTAAAATTCAAACAATACAAACATATATTCAACAATTAATTTAACCTTAAATTAACCTAAATTTTCAAAAATAAAATTCAAACAATATCAATTATAAACAAAATTAACCTAAAATTCAATCATTAACATAAATTAAACAATTAAATTTAACCTAACAATAAATTAAAAATCAAACATAATTACCCTAAGCAAAAATTAACAAAACTAACCTAAAATCCAACACACACACACACACACACACACACACACACACACACTTGCCGATGGAGCCTGGCTAGAGACAATAAATTAAAAATCAAACATAATTACCGTAAGCAAAAATTAACAAAACTAACCTAAAATTCAACATATATATATATATATACACACACACCTGCTGATGGAGCCTGGCTAGAGAAGTCGAGTGTTAAAGCCGCTTCTTCGTCGCCGACATGGTCCTTGCCTGTTGCTGCCACTGCTGCTGCGTCTTCATGGAGGTAGGAGAGGAGCTCATGAATAACGGCTGGTCGACGGTGGTGGTAATGGCTTTAGGGCAGGTGGTTTGGGGTTCGCTGGTAGGAGATGGTTTGGGGTTGGCTGGAGTGGTGGCTGAGAGAAGAGAAAGAGATGAGAGGAGGAAATGGGATTTAGGGTTTCATCTTTTTCTTTTTATACCCGAATATCTGCAATGGACACGTCCGTCGTAGAATTACATGTGTCCATCGCGGATTCAAAATTGAAAATACATAATACCTCGCCTAAAACATTACGACAGAATATCCTATCGGTCGCAGATTGTGCGACAGATGGTCATCACAGAATAAGTTCCCCCATTGTAGAATAATTGGCACCCTAGGAATAAAATAAGGTGCGAAGCTCCCTCCAAATTTTGGGACCACATCTGCGATGACCTATGCACGCCCGACGCAAATACTGAAAAAAATTAACCCTCATCACAATTTTGCATCCAACTCGTCACAGATTTGGTTTATCAATGTTCATCACAGATTTTCGTCGCAGTTTTGCCTTTTTCTTATAGTGCTTATAAATGAGCATTTGACACTTTTGTTGTCTAACTTGAGAAATGCCCTCATGATAGTTTTGGAAAGTCTCCCATACATCCTTTGCTCTATCACACTTTTAGATTCTACACCTTTCTTTGATAGCAGGAGAACTAAGAAGCATGGATATGACTCTTCTACCTTTACCATTTGCTTCAATTTGTTTTTTACTCCATTCCTTTCTTGGAACAAGGACTTCTTTCTCCCTTTTTTTCTTTATTAGATGAGTCCAACCATCAAGAATAACATCCCCAAGATTTATATAGTCACTATCCAAGTAGAATTCAATTTAATGTTTCCACAATGGATAGTCAGTGCAATCAAACAATGGTCTTAGACCATGAAGATGCTCTTCTTGTGCCATTTGAATCTAGCTTGATCATTTAAGGTTGAAAAACTTCAAGCTCCAAGCTCTAATACCAATTGAAATCCCTTAACACCAAGAGGGGGTGAATTGGTTGGCAAATTAAAATTTAAACACTAATTAAAAAATTAAACTTCATAGAATAAAACAACCACAACACCAAAATTTATAGTGGTTTAGGATTCAATTCAATCCCTACATCCACTCCCCAATATCCAATTGGGTATTCCACTATCAATCAAATTGATTACAAGAGTTTTATGGCTCACTCTAAACCTTACAGGTGGTTTTAACAAAGGCTAACCCACTTGCAACATACCTAAGAGTTTCTCTCACTAGAAACCCTTGAACCCAAGTGTTTTGATCTTAGGAAAACACTTAAACCTTTCATAAAATGATTCCTAAACCTCACTCAACCCGAGCTAGATTCACAAGGAAATCCAATGAGTAATTAATGCTCTTACAATCAACAAAAATGAGTAATAAATGAAAATTAGGGTTTCTAACTCAATCTAAGTAATCCACAACAAATTAAAAAATTAGAGAGTTGTTGATTACCTTTAGAATGAGTTAGACTTGTGCTGTTATAGCCTCAAAAATTTTCTTAACTGTTGCAACTTCATTAAATGCAAAAATAGTCATTTCACCAACTTTTCAAGCTTTTAAAATCATGCATTAAATGTTGCTGACTCTACTACAATGATTGTTGCAAACCACAACGATCATTGTGCATGGGTGCAACGATCGTTGTAGATTACAATGGTTCGTTGTGGCTGGAGAATGGCTTATCTCATTTGAATGCCCACGAGCACGTTGTGGTTCACAACGACAGTTGTGAGGAGTTCCAACGGGCTCGTTGTGGTACTTATTACAAATGGCCTTGGCTCATGTATCTTACAGCTTCTTTTACACAAATTGAGCTAATACAATGACCTGTTGTAACCATGTAGCTGGTGGTCACAATGGTCATTGCAGGCCAGGAAGTTGCTAATAATGCTGAAGTCAAACTTAAAAAAATCAAATATTAAATGTATTGACTTAGGATAATAAGCAACATCAAAACTGGATTTAAATGCTCAAATAGGCCAACAAATTTTTATTGATTACTAGAAACTGAATTGTTGAACTATTTGTGCATAAAATTCAAATTTAATTAGTATAAATGTAATATCCCACATTGCTTGGAAAGGGGAACAAAGCACTCCTTATAAAGATGTGGATACCTTTCCCTTGTAGACACATTTTGGGGGCATGCTCGTGTGAGGTTCTCCAAGTGCCCAAGAACAAAACCGTGCGGGTCGAGGGCCCAAAGTGGACAATATCTGCAAGTGGGTGGTTTGGGCTATTACAGATGGTATCAGAGCCAGTACCCAGGTCGGTGTGCTAGCAAGGACACTGGGCCCTAAGTGGGGGTGGATGTAATATCCCACATTACTTGGAAAGGGGAACAAAGCACTCCTTATAAGGATGTGGATACCTTTCCCTTGTAGACGCATTTTGGGAGCATGCTCGTGTAAGGTTCTCCGGGCACCCAAGAACAAAACCGTGTGGGTCAAGGGCCCAAAGCGGACAATATCTGCAAGCGGGTAGTCTGGCCTGTTACAATAAAAGGTGACCATATATCATATTTACTATGACTTGGTCATAATATTTCTTTATACATCATATACATATGCAATATTATATGCATGTTGATTATCAATCTGGTATTTAATTTCATGTTGACAAACATGCTAATGAGTCATCGTAGAATTTATACATGCTTAAGATTACAGGTGTATTATAAAAGCATAAGCGACATAAGGACTACAGAAGTCAATGAATTTGAGATGAAAATGGCCAGTTCAGCAGCATAGTGACAGCTAGCAATATACAAATAATAATGCCCCTGAAGAGATTTTTAACAATGACATGTACACAGATTGTCGAGGACTTTAACAAATAAGTTTCTCTTTTACTAAAAACTCTCAATTGTTTAAATGCATTTTTTAGACACACTTAAAAGTGTAGTCAACATCTTTCTCCTAGGAGGAGGAAAACAATGATGATCAATAAATCACAATATACAGTTAATATTCATTCTTTTATGCAATTAGGCGTCTTTGCATGATCACATGCCATGTAGAATATAATTAATGACATGATTCAATCAAGCATATTATTTTATGGACAATTGAGTCAAAACTTCTCTAATATCAGAGTTATCTTATATTAAGGCACCTTGGGCATATATATATATATATATATGCAATTTATGATAGCGTCTTAAAATATAAAAATAAGAATGACTTATTACAACATCTTATATATACATGTCTAGAACTTGTAAGAGATACATGTTATGACATATGCTCAAGTAAAAAGGTATCCTAACTCTATTCATTTTGTTAATGTTCTTATATTTTGTAACACTATATTTTATGGGAATAATTTATCATGAATCATGTTTTTATTTGTAAGATACTAGCATAAATGCACTCTTGCAATAATCTCTTCTTTTAACTTGATTTCCATAATGTTGTCATGAGCATAATTTTGTGCACTTGAATATTTCCCTAAGAAAGGGGGGGGGGGGGGGGGGGGGGGGGGGGGGGGGGGGGGGGGGGGGGGGGTGTTATAAAAAAAAACAAAAATAGAAATAAATAAAAAAAAAAAATTAATTAAATAGAGG
>CANYLF012390155.1:0-13967 GCA_948193215.1 Bocquillonia castaneifolia
GTCTAATTTCCTTAATTCTCAATACAGATAATATTTATTTGTCCTCCTCAAAATAAACCATGATTTACTTCTATCCAAGCACACCTAAAAATGAAAATTCGAAGCGAGATTATCTTTAAATTAAAATTTATGAAAGGGTTATTGTTTATCTTAATGCTTTGAAATAAATTATTTCCTTATGAAATTGTTACTGAACACAGGTTTAATGAGGATAGGCAAAGCATTAAGAAATTAAACATGGCTATTCATTCCTTTGATCCAAAAAAAAAAATTAGAGACAACAAGAACTATTAAACAAATATTGATTGAAGATGAAAAGAAAGAAGGAAATATAAGTTGATCATTTCTTCGAAAACAATGTTAATTTTAACTATTGACATAATTTTTTAATACATTTAGAAAGTTTAATGTATTATTTTTTTATTAGAACATTTAATTTATTTTCAAGTTCGGTATTTTTGTTGTCATGCCACTATTAAGGAGTTAATGGGAAGGAATGGATGGTACTATGTTTCATGCAACGCTTGCAAGAAGAAATTGATGATTCAAGGGTCATCTTTCAAGTGTGAGAAATGCAATCAAACTATTAACTATCCAACTAACAGGTTTATCTGACCGAATTGTGTCAACTGGTTGTATAATTTTTATTACTATAAACTGACCATTTAATAATAGGTAGATGATAGAGATTAAAGTAAAAGACTCTTCTGTGAAAGCAATATTTGTATTGATTGACCAAGTTACGGAGAAAATGATTGGTGTTTCAGCTACAGACCTTCAAGGAAAAATAGAGAAGATATGCCATGATACAATTGTAAACTTTGCAGTCTATTTAAATAGTTATACAAATATTCACAATGTAAAGAATTTTTTGTATGTATTATGTAGGAATTAAAAAAGGAAGGAGATGTAGAACAAGGCGTGGAAGAAGAAGAAGAAAGAGATGAAGGAGATATGGACTTTCCAATGCTAATTCAAAATTTGATTGGCAAATCTTTTTTCTTCCAAGTTAAGGTTGACAAATACGATAAATGGTTCAAAAATCATAACTTCACCGTTAATAAGATCATTGATGGAAACATGAATTTGCAAATTGCAAGTCCACAAGTGAGTTTAAGTTAAATCCATTATGATAGATCCAATTATGGGTATAATTTTATATTTCATTATAAATTTCAAATTATAAAATATAGGATTTGAAGGGTGAAAATGTGGAGGATATAAAGGCAACTCCATCTGATAAAGACAAGTCATCGTTAATAACATCTTCGACATCTCGAAAAATTCTCCAATTATGCATACATTGAATAGAAGTGTGAAAAGAAGATTAATGTAGATTCAATAAATATTATTTTCATAAATTTTGTAAAATATTTTGTCTAATGTATATTTAATTTGTAAATATTATAGTAATAAAAATGATGAAGAAGATGAGGAAACTAACCATTAATATGACCCACTAAGTGATAGTTTCATCGATTTGGAAGAATTCTGAAGTTTTCAAAGTCCAAGGAACCTTTATCAATACCCTTTTTTCGTTATGAATGTGGAATGGTTAATTGTGTTACATTTTACGCTTCGCTTATTATTTCATGAGGATTATCAATCTTTCAGGATTTTTTTTTCACTTTAATTTGATTTCCACTTTAATGTTTTCAATTTAATAATATGTGTTATTTTGTTCATGAATGATTATAATATTCGAGTTAACATATATAAATACCACATTCAATACCTTAGCCACCCAATTAAGATTCGGAGTTGGCTCCATGCAAGATTTAAGTTAACACTTTTTTTTTGATAAGAGAGGTTTTTATTAAGGGGACCAAAGGGTTAAGGAAACTTACAAAGATAAGAAGGTAATAGGATTGCTAACTACATCGAAAGCATAATATAAAAATGAGGAACACTGAGATTTTACAAAGAAAATAACCAAGTATGGAGATTTATACAAAATGTCTTCTGAAGGATCGAGATTCTAAAAAATTCTCTTATTTCGGCATTTCCAAATCTCCCAACATAGGATCATCCATAAAGAAGTACAAAAGTGAGTTTGACAAACACCCCTGATGTTGAAAGTCCACTGTGTAAAAAATCTGAAGCATTTGACGGCATTATAAAAGACAAACCCATCCACCTGAAAAGAGAATACTAAATAGAAGCACTTCTAGGACAATGCATGATCAGATAATCTTGAGATTCTACATCACCACAGAATGGACAAACTGCATCAACAAAAGCTATAATGCCTCTAGCAGTAAGCATAAAACGTGTAGGCAATCTATTATGAAGCAATGTCCAAATGCAGAATTTTATCTTCGGGATACACTTTGACTTCCAGCAGTTCACAAAAACTTCTACATTTGTAATCGACCTTGACATCAGTTGTTCATATCCAGCAATAAATGAACCTGAAGAGAAATCACATTTTTTACCCAGCCTCCATTTTAGGACATCACTCTCAAATTGGTACAAGATAATAGAACATTGTTGTTTCAGCTGAATAAGAGGCTGCTGGTCAGTCAATCTCAGTCTGCAGCACCAAGCAAGTCTGTTAGAGGACGGTAGGAGTGACCTATAAGCATCAGCAACTGAGATGAATTTGTCTGAAGCTTTCCTGTACAGGTCTGGAAATTGAATCGCAAGGCTGGTATTGCCTCTCCATGCATCTTGCCAAAACAAAATATGCTCACCGTTTTCAATCACAAAGGAGATAGATGAAGTGAAGAAATTCCACATATTTAAATTGCTTATACAAGATTTGATAATTCCATCCCATATAGGAGAAATGGACAATCGATTCATAGAAGGTAAAGCACTCCAAGAAATACCCGTAAAATGCAAACAGTAAGCAGCCCACAAAGAATCATCAATCGGTTTCCTGATTCTCCAAATCCACTTAAATAATAGACTGGAATTTTTTAGTTACATCGAGTGAAGATTCAAACCCCCTCGTTTAGTAGGAGAGCAGATGGCATCCCAAGCAATCTTACAAAAACCCCTATTATTTGCACTACCTTTCCAAAAAAAAATTCTCATATAACTCTCAATCTTTTTTGACACCGTAATAGGCATTTTGACTATAGACAACAGATAGACTGGCATGCTTACAATCACTGATTTAATCAAAGTTAATTTTCTCTTATACGTTAAACAAGATCCTTTCCACATGGTCATTTTAGAAAGAATTTTACTTACTAGAGGATCCCAATCCCGTACCAGCAAATTCTTATAAGATAAAGGTACTCCTAGGTAAGGAATTGGAAGAGAAGATACCTTACAATTAAGGAGGAAAGCATAATGCTCTACAGGGAGGAATTTACACCAATGCCAATTAAGGAGCTTTTTGAGAAATTAATTCTCAATCCCGAAACCACTTAGAAGCATATAAGCAATCTTATCATGTTGATAACCTGACTTTCATCTACTGGCAAAAAACACACCGTGTCTTCTGCAAATTGTAGAATTGATAGATGCTGGGAATCATCAGAAAGTCTAAAACCCAAGAAGTAATTTAAGGAAATTGCTTTGTCCATCATTCTTTTTAATCCTTCAGCTGCCAACACAAAGAGAAATGGAGAAAGATGATCTCCTTGCTTAACTCCTTTTTGTAAGAAGATAGGTTTTATTGGAGTGCCATTCACCATTATCGAGGTAGAAGAATTAGCCCTACAATTCTCCATTTAGTACCTCCAAATATCTGAAAACCCCATACATTCCATGATAGAGGATAAGTAAGTCCAAGAAACTGAATCAAAAGCCTTGTGGAAATCTAACTTCAGCAAGAAAGTCGGCTTCCTCATCTTATGAATTTTAAACACAACTTCTAAAGCTAGGAAGGAGCAGTCATGGATGCTTCTATTTTTAATGAAAGCAAATTGCGTTTATGAAATGATGCTTGGCAAGATGTTTCTTAGTCTGTAAGAGAAAGGCTTAGCTAAAATCTTATAGACTCCAGGTATCAAAGAAATGGGTCTTAAATCTTTTAAGGCAGATGAACCTGGTATTTTTGGCACAAGCATAGTGAAAGAAGATTTCAGGTCTCTATGAAGATAACCATAGGAATGGAATTTTTGAAGAACCTGCATAAATTCCTTCTTCATAAAATGCCATTCCCGCCTGTAGAAGTGGAAGTTAAAACCATCGGGTCCTGGAGCCTTATTAGGGCCACAAAAGGAGAGAGCTGACCGGATTTCTTTTTCTGAAAAAGGAGCAATAAGAGCATCATTATCTGCATTGGACAAGTTAGAAAAATTTAAAGGGGATACGTTAAAATGAACTTGAGGCTCAACCTTGCATAATTTACTGTAGAAGCGGTAGATGGAATCTTTGATTTGAATAGGGTCCACATGAGTGCCATAATCATCCTCTATTCTAGTGATGCGATTATGTTTGAAATTTGAGGAAGCTACTCTATGAAAGAAGGTAGTATTGTTGTCACCCAATAAAGACCATTTCATTGGAGATTTTTGATGCCAGAGGGACTCCTTATGCCTTCACTTTTAAAACAACTAAGATTTTAGGTTAGCCAGATCATATCTCCAACCAACATCTAGGGGTCGAGGGACTGAGTTTGAGGTTCTCTCTAAGGTCTTCGATTCCAGACGCTTTGTTTCCTCTTCCACATCTTTGAAAACATTCTGATTCTAAGACTTTATTCTGGTTCTGAACTGCTTTATGTTGTAAGAGATTGGAGAAGTTCTATTCAATTCACAGATTTCAGACCAAGCCAAAGAAACAAAGGGTAAAAAATGCTCATCCTCCCACCAAGTGTTGATGGATCTGAATGGACGGTTGCCTCAACTATAATTCACATATAACTTGAAAATGATGGGAAAGTGATCTAACATTGTTGAATCTATCGTGATAATAGATTGGAAGGGCCACAAAGAGGCGATGATGTTAGAGACCAAGACTTTATCAATTCTTTAGAAGGATAAGGAGTTGTGCCATGTGTATTTACTGCCATAGAGAGGAAGGTCTTGGAGTTCTGAATCATTCACAAAACCCTGAAAGTCCTGAATAGATTGGGATAAGGATCCATTTGACCTCTCAGATGGCTATAAAACTTCATTAAAATCACCACAGACAATAATATTATCATAAAGATAAATAATATTATGCAAATCAACCCATAAAATAGCCCTGTCCGTCCACTCATTTGGAGTATACACGACCAAAACATGAACATTCACCTCCTGCCCTGTGAAGTTAACCAAAATCCATCTCTCTATCGAGGAAATTAAAGAACTAGATAACTGAATATTATTCCAAGAGATGACTAATCCTCCTACTACTCCTACTGAAGGAACAAAATCAAAATCAAAATCCTGGTGTCCCCAATAATTCCTCAAAGTGAAAGCATCGATCACCATTTTCTTAGACTCTACAAGAGCAAAGAAATTCAAGCCATAGGAGGAAACCAAAGAATGAATAAATTGATTCTTACTTGAGTTATTAAAGCCCCCTCGGCAATTCCAGAATAGGAATTGTAAAGACATAAAAGGATAAAAAGAACCTGGAAGGAAGCATTAGCCTAAGCTACTTTCACCAGTTCATCAATACGGCTGACAATCTCCTGCTTGTAAATGTTCTGGAACAGGCCCATAGCTTCTCCCATATGCCAAGTTTCATTGATCTCTTCATGTCTCAGTGTGGTTGTTGATGTGACATTGCTTTCATTGAGAAGAAAGTTCTTGTTACCTATATCAATACTGGTACAATCCATATCAGAAACATTAGTTAACGTTGAGCCCAGATCACCTGTCTGCTTGAGCCTCTTCCCTTTTTTTTTTCCTCGGGACATTACCGTTGTCATTCCCAGAATTTTCTACTACAGCAATAGTGACCTCACCATTGTCATCCATGGGGCTCACACCTGCCTGTTGCAATGCCCCCCTTGTGTGTCTCTCATCACCCTATAAGGCTAAGGTTTCCTTTTTGTCTCCAAATTTCCATGTCTCGTCGATCTCTCTTTGTGTTGGCATGGTAGTGCTTTGTTGCAGGTTGTCTAGAATTAGTAGGTTGCGATTACCTATGTCAATGCTTGGGTCACCTTTGTCATTGCTAACTTCCAAGCTTGAACCAACTGCACTTTTTGGTATAATATTCCTCTCCCTATGCACTCTCTTATGTTTAGTGTAGCTTTCTCCTTTGGACTGATGCACATGTGTTGCACGTTGAGCTAGAAAGGAATGTATAGGATTGTCTTGGATATGCTCCTCATTCTGGCACAGTATAGGCTCTTCCACTAAGGTGTGTTGTTCTTGCGCTTCGCTATGATTAGAAATTGTGCTTTTGGTGCAGCCTTTCCTTGGGTACAAGCGCTGAACGTTGGGCTGGAGAGTAAAGTTGAGAGTTGACGTGGTTCTGGTTCCCATACTGACGCAGGGTGCTCTCTTCCACTAAGGTTTGGTGTTGTTGAGCCTCTCCATAACAAGGATAGTTCTTTGTGATTCCCACTACTTCGTGTAAGTGCTCCTCCCTATCAGCTTTGTCTATAATGTTAGAGGCAACTGTATTTCTCTGCACGTGTTTGTCTTTCTTATGCCTTCTCTCGTGATTTACTTGAGTTGTAGATAAGTGCACCGAATTGGCAATGGCCTATTTACCACTCTGGATCGATATGCTTGCCTCAACCTTGATATGGTGTTGTTGCACTTCTCCATGGCCTGAGTGGTGCGATAAATTAATTTGCTGTACCTGTCCCTCCCCATTCACTGAGTCTGGACCTGCCACTTCTGCCCCATCCTGGGATAAATTTATCTGTGTTAGAGATTCGAAGACGTGAACAGTGAAGTTCACTGAGTTAACGTCCATATTGTAACGTCCGTTAATGGGACTTTCCGGTACCGATACTAAGCAAGATACCAAATCCAATCGCTGAAGACAGGTGAAGTCATTATGGAAGCCAATAAAATGACCAAATTTCAAAGCTAGAAATTCAAGAACCTCTTTCTGTAGAAATCTTGGTGCTATGCCAAGGAAATTGAGCCATACTAGCCTCTCGTTGGATGTAGGACAATCTTCAAAAGGGATGCAGTCCTTGATCAGATGATTGAGGTAATGCTTGTCTTCTTCTAAAAACCCGTTTAAAAGCATCTTTGGAGTGAAATCTAATTAATACTTTCTCCCCCCCTAATGGTGCAACGTTCATGAAAGCAAAGCCTCGATCAATCAAGGTGGTGGAGAGGTTCATGATCATTCGGATATCACAGAGCACAAGAATACATGAGTTTGTAGCCCAGGTAGGAGTAATCACTTCTCCAGGGTACTTCAGGATTGGGGGGGTGTACTTATGGGACACACGGTTACCATCCGATGAAGCTATTGATATGTAGGATTGACTGTCATGTAGAGCAGGTCTGAAGGGTGGTTTGGGCTCAGTAATCGTGGATGTTGGTGGCTGTTGGGTAGGCTCGGCTAGTGGTTTTTGTGGATAGTGAGCAGCGAATGCCCGAAGCTTGAAGAACCCTATCGTGATATTGTTAATCCGACTGATAACCATTTGAATGCTTTGGTCTTGGTGAATTCTCAAGAAACCAAAATGCAAATTGCGTGCGTTCTTTTTCAAAGCCAAAGTCATGATTCCATGCACATTGTGTGACACCGAGATACGTTGTATGTTAGGAACTGTCCAACAGTCCGGATAGCCCTCAAAGAAGACTGCGTTTGTCTCAGGTTGGGGGTTGGGGATTGGCAATGTAAGGGATTGTGTTTTGTGGTGGTCGAAGGGTGGTTGATGGTGGTGTTTTCGGGTGGTATTGTGGTGGTCCATATTTCGATTCAATTTCTTACTAATAAAGTTTATTTGTCGTCTATACGTGCTTTTCCTAAGTTAACACTTATAAGCACAATTTTAGTATTATAACCATGATCCATCAATATGTACATCAAGTATAAGAGTATCTAAATTAATCGCTAACTAAATGTTATTGGGAACAAAGTGTTAACACTTATGAACTGCAATTTTCACTTGAGAAGCTTACAGCCATGTATGCATTAATTTTTGTGAGGAAGAATTTGTTGAATTTACCATATGTTAGGGAACTGCTTTGGTGTGAGCATGACAAATGGATTTGAAAAATGCATGCCATGCTAAAAGGATTAGCTCTTAACAGCTAAAATTAAGGTGCTAATTAATATATATAATTAAATTTAATGATTTGTAATGATAATTTACTAATATATCCTTATCAATAAAAATTACTATTTTCATTATCTTAATAATGAATTATATTTCTAAAAATTAAAATTATGTCCATTCATTCATGTAATTATTACACCGGTTCAGTTT
Source organism: Bocquillonia castaneifolia (assembly GCA_948193215.1). NCBI lineage: Eukaryota > Viridiplantae > Streptophyta > Magnoliopsida > Malpighiales > Euphorbiaceae > Bocquillonia > Bocquillonia castaneifolia. The sequence goes on from CANYLF012390155.1 coordinate 8,297, forward strand.
TTTTCCCTTAAAAGTAAAGAATAAAAGTTGCTTGGTACCATTAAATTTAATGACACATACCAAATTGATTCACATTAAAAAAATCACCTATTAATTTGTCAACTATTTTTTCTTTTCTTTTCCTGTATTTACTTACTTTTAAACCATTAATCATGAAGAAAAAAGAAACAAAAGAATTATAAATTAACTTTATGGTAACTAATGTAATAAATTTTATGAATATGTAGTTTTATGGTAATTATTTAATGATATTTTTTTAAGTTAATTACTTTATTATTTCCCTCATGAAAAAAATTATTTTATTAGTTCATTCATAAATTAAAAACTTTAGCGTTTAATATTCTATCATCTCACCTAATCAATCTTCCCTATTATTGTACTTATTTGCAAAGAAGCAAAACGTAAATCCTACAGGATTATTAGTATATCAACTTCCCTTTCCGTTGCTCTTATCATTGTAATGCAATCTAATTATTAATTTACAATCCATAATTATGTGATTATTATATGTTCTATTTATTAAAAAAATATGTCAATAATCAATACAAATATAAAAAAAATTACAATCAATGTGTATTTTTAAAAGATATGTTATGTATTTATTGTCTCTTAAACTTTGTGGCTCTATTTAAAATAAAAGAGATCAGTTACCCTTTGAAAATAGTCCACAAAACACTTGGTTCAAATGAAAACAAAATTTATTACACCATTTCAGTTTTTTTTCTCATGAAAACTAAACAATAAAAGTGGGTACTATTTCAGTTGCATTTGAATTGTTTTTGAGTCACTAATTGTTTGAATATCAATGACAATACAATCATGGGATTTGAATTCTCTTTTGTATGAAATAATTTCAGTTTTGATATTTCAGTTTGATGCTGGCCATTATTTTTGCCTGCCTTGATCTGAGTTTTGGTTCATTACCTTTAAACACATTTCATTAAATTAATTTGCATTTTATGTTATATGTCCAATAAAGCACTATTTATTTTCTTCTTTGACCACTTCACATTCAAAAACTCATCATTTCTAATAGTATAAATAAGAATTGGTACAAACTACTACTAAACATAACATAAAACTATTTGAACTTGTTTATTATTATGTCTAATGAAGAGAAAAAGATAGATCATAGAATAAAGGCTTAGCATGCTACGTCAACAACCACTAACCATGGATGATCCTTCGTCATCGACATCAACTCCAAATGTGGCCTTACAAATCTGTGTCAAATACATGTATGGATTGCGTGTACAAGCTCAAAATGGTATTACACTAGTCATTGAACCTGTCTTACGCTCAAATCTCAACTACCTATTTTATATTTCTAGTGATGTTATTTTGTCCAATTCTCTACGATATGAAACTCTTGCAAACATATTAAAGAATGTGCCAAAAATAGAAAAAGTTTATGGGGACATCTTGACAAGAGTGGACGAATACTTCAAACAAGAAATTTGTGAGAGCAAAAATGATTATGTTCTTACTAAAATTGAGTTGTGTGAAATTGATGATGAAGATCATGATACTACCTCAGTGATTACAAAATTGAGTTAAAGTACTTAATGTCACAATGAAAAAAAATATTTAAGTTATTATTATGCACATAGGAGAGTTAACACATATGTTTAACTCAACATTTTGAAATAATATGAAGTCTTGTTTTTAAATTTGCAGAAAAAAATGGATAATTCTAATATATATTTAACTGCTGCTTTAGTTCATGAGCACTAAACATATTGAAAGCAAGATTCAAGATTTTAAGAACACTCACTCTGATTAAATTGCAAACTAACAATGCCATCCACATAATTATAATAATAGTCCAAAGATTTTAACCCAAGAAAACCATTTAAAGCAGGAAAAGCACAACCCAACCTATTTTTAGGTAATTTCAAGAAATGTAACCCACTAATACCTCCACAACTATCTATAAACCACTCAATATTGTTGGTAAATTTGAAGGCAATAATTATTTATATTTATTTTTTCATTTTAATATTTGTATGACTTTAAATAAAGTGATTGATATTTTTTATATTCATAAATGAGGTTCCATTTCTTAGGTGAGTTTTAATACTAATTATACTCGGTGATCAGTTTCCTCTTTAGTCAAAATCTCATTAACAGCATAACACAATGATTTAAATTGATTAATGTCACGACAAATTTATTTGATTATTGTCTTTATTGTCTTGTTTATGAAAATGAGATTCTATTTTTTTGTACAAGATTTAATGCTAATTATATTAGGTGATCAGTTTCCTATCATTTATAAGACAACGATGATCTTCACAAATTTCATATGATTTATTTTTAAAACACAAATTTTCTATTTATTAAAATCAAATATACACTACAGATTTATATCCATAATTTTTTAGGGGAAAAGCATAATTTAAGAATTGGTCAATCTTAGAAACACCGATATATAAGAGAAGGAAAAAAAAACATTGATAGAATTACAAAAAATATTAAAAATATACCAATGCAACAACAATCATCTTTTGTAGTTCTTCTTCCCAGATTCTCAAAAAACAACTATCAAAATTCAAAAAAATAGTTGTCATGGGTCATCAACTCAAATTTCATCCCTAATGGAAAAATACCCCAACAATTTCAATTCCACATTCTTAAAAATATCAATCCCACAATTAAATTAACTTTCTCATTTGATGCAACCTCACCAGAAGTCATTGATCTTGAATCTCCAAAACCATCTTAAGTTAACTCCATGATCCAAATACTATGTTTAGAATTTACATTCAAAAGCTAAAAAATTTCATTCATCAAATCCTCAACTCTTACTCTCATAAGAGAATAATAGGTATGTGCAAATATATAATTTTTTTTTTATGTTTACGCAACATTAATTAGCATATAATTTTTTTTTTCATTCTATCAGTATTGTATAACATTCAGATTAGGAGAAGAGGCTTGCCATTTTTTCATATTATAGTGAAACTCTGTAAGTTATGTTTTCTTCTCTATTTATATGTTTATCATCTTAACACACATTCACTTAATCATTTTGTTTTTGTGGATGTTTCACCATTTTTAAATAATATATTCAAGTTCCATTCCAAGATGCATTGAAAGATATGATGCTTGGATATGAATTCCACCAAAACAACATTTTATGGACAAAATAGAAGCGCAAAACTACAACTTATGCATGCATCGGATCTACGAAATGCGAGAAATGAGGCACGAGTTTATACTATTTAACCTTGCAAATAAATGGAGACTTTTAAATGAAACCCAAAATTCATTCTATTATCATGTGTGTTTATTTTAATTTTTCGTCAATAAAAATTTTAATTATCCTTGAGCAAATTTTCTACTATGATCTTAACATTATTCAATCACTAATTTTTGTCCTTAATTAATTATTTACATGTTAATCGTCAATTAAATTTTGTTGATGGGTCAAATATTACCAAGAAATGGACTTGAGAAAATTGTACAAGTTGAACCGGTGGGCCTGTCTAATGCTATGTTCTATTTATTCATGTTAGTTTCTTATATCAAAATCTTTTGGTTAATAAAACATTAATTAAATGTTTTAATCAACTCAAAATTTTTATTTTTTGAACTTATAATTACCAATCAGTGCTTCTAATTTAAAAAATAAAAAAATAATTTTATAAATTTGGGAATTCTATAAATAATTCAATTTATGATTGAAAGATTGGAAACAAAGTATTTGATTAATAAAATATCAAAAATTTAATGCAAAAATGTGTATAATAAAAAATATTAAGAAATTTATTGCATATGATATTTATTTATATAATTTTTAATGTTTTTAATCATATTTTTAAAATATTGTAAAATTTATATATAATAATTTTGATTTTAAAATTTACATTTATTAATTGGTATATTTAATTTTATTAAAATGAATATATATATATATATATATATATATATTAATTTACTAAAATTTTAAGTTTGTGTACAAAATTACAAAAAAAAAATCAAAGTTCAAGATTTTTTTTTTGCAATTAGTCAAAACGTTGCGTTTTAACGTGGCACTTACATGGATTTAGTCACCGGATTCCGGTTGCCACGTGAGCTATTTTTCACCGGATTTTTTAATCGGTGCATTACATTTGCAAAAATTAAAAAGTTCATGGATACAACAGCCAAAATTGAAAAGATTTGATAAAATTGCAAAAAGCATTAAAAGTCATTCACTTTTTTTGCAATTAAGTCTTAATAAAAATATTTGGGGAAAAAAGAAAATAAAAAAAGAATGGAAGGTTCCATAATCACACATCAATATAATTACACAGACTTTAAAAAATTATGTAAAACTGAGAGAAAAATTTCTTGATGTTATAAATTATCAATTATGGCTGAAATAATATCAAAATAATTAGTGATGTAATTTAGCCCAACTATGTTTTTAGAATCAAATATTCTCAAGTCTATAGGCAAAAGTCAAATGAATGATTCCAATGCAAAGATAATGACTCAACATAAGTATCAAAACTGAAAATATAATAAAGACAAAAGGAAAAAAAATAATTATGCAATTAAAAGATGTTAACGGTTATATCTCATTTCATAAGTATATAAGATCAACAATTGATTGTATCAAAAAAGAACGTTGTGCAATTAAACTACACCTTCAAACAAGTATATAAGATCAACATTCACCACAGAAATAAGAAAACTAACCACACACTCTCTTTAAATTGAAAACACCTAATCATTTCTTCTAATTTATCATTTTTAATCCATTTTCTTACAACATATTCTATTTTTGCATGTTACTGCAATTCAGTAGACGTCAACCTCAAAATAGTGGCTTAAAAGTTGCAATCAAGCATAATTTACCGATCCATTTTATTTCACATATTGCAATTACTTTTTAGTTTTATTTAATTTCCTCATGCACATTCTTATCATCATATATTTCATTATCCTTTTTTACATATAAAATAGTTCAAATATCATTTATCCAAATATTTTAGAATATTCTTTTGAAAACAATTTCTTTTAAAAAAAAATAAATCTTTTAGTTCTAAACTACTAATACTCTACACTCGATCATATATTAATCAATTTTATCACCTCATAAACATATCTTATTAATTTCATATTTCAACAAAATTGATACTGAAACGACCCGAAACCAATACAACATAATAGGGAATTAAATACATAATAATAGTAATTAATCTTAAATTAAAATTCAAATAAAACTCCTTTCCAAAATTTTTTTTTCTTAAAATGGGGTAACAACAATCGTTGTTAAGTGAGCAACGATCGTTGTCAAATGTACAACGATCGTTGTGAAATGAACAGTGATCGTTGTTAAAGTCACGAAAAATGGCCAAAAGTTCCAGCAAGTTACACGAGCTCGTGGGAATCAACAACGAGCTCGTTGTTAAATCAGCAACGATCGTTGTTAACCTAACAACGATCGTTGTTAAGTTAAAAAGCTTGAAACGAACTATTTTCCTAAAAATCACAGTTTTAAAACAGAATTTTTGACTTTGCTCTGTAAAAACAGACTCCTATAGACTCAAAATCAACTCTTATACATATCAATATACTCTTATACAATCAAATGATTCATTACACATACTTGTCATATATCATTCCTAAAAACCAATTACATACAAATGTTGTTTACAAACCAAATGCACAAAATGCTCAT
>CANYLF012391464.1:0-19259 GCA_948193215.1 Bocquillonia castaneifolia
TAATTTGTCATTTCTTATATCATTTATGAGCAATAACAAAAGTCACAACTGAAGAAACCATGAATATAAGGTTCAATTGTTTAGGGATAATTAGTTGGGGCTGATAAAGTTAAAATATAGATACGATCGGGAAAAAAAAAAAAGAATATGAGTTACGATGAATTGATGATCATAACTGTTGGAAATTATTTGGGAGGACTTAATAAAACTTTTATTTATGATGAAATGTAAGTACAAGAGTACTTGTACACTCTCACACTATATCACTTTTCTTTCACACTTATACCTATATTGCTATACATCTAAGACACTCTCACTTTACACTCTAGCTCACATCACTCTTGCACACACTCACTATTTTAACTTCACTTCTTTATGCACACACATACAATGAGGACCTTCATCTATTTATAATTGTTTAATGTCGGTGAAAGTACCGACTTTGTATTTACTAGATGTTCCTTGTAATTACTAGTTTATATAATAAATCAAGCATTAGTGGATTATTCTAGAAATAGGAAAATTCTAGAAAGAGAGAGTAAGTTGTTGATCTTTCTACACTCCTCCTCAACAATTACTCTCTCATAATACGTGATTACTTACTATATCAAGACGCTCTCTAAAGTCTTTAAATTTTGTACCGCCAAGTACTTTGGTGAATATATCTCGACTTGATCCACTATCTTCACATGTTGTAGGTTCTCTTATAGATCCATCCTCATTGAGTGTTACATTAGCATATTTTGAATTTGGCTTTCTGATCCTGTCCGTTCTTCTCAAATGTGGTCCATATTCTACCACGTTCTCTTCTTCTTCTTGAATATTTTCTATTTCTGTTGCTCTTTCCTTTTTTTGCATTTATTGATGCACTCCGGTCTTCCATGGAGACTTTGTTATGATGGGTGACTTTTCATTGACACTTTTACTTTTACCATTTGGCTCCGCTTCTTGAGTGATTTCTTCAATCACCTTATCTTCTTGAAGCTTTTCTTGTAGCTTCTCCTCAATCTCATTTGTATCGGGTAATACCACCTCTTGTGGAGACCACCATGATGAAGCTTCATCAAAGATCATATTTCTTGAAGTATAGCACTTCCCGGTTGTAGGATCATAACATTTCCACCCTTTTCTTTGATCGTCATAACCCACAAAGATGCATTTAATTGCCTTTTTTTATCAAACTTGCTACGTAAATGATCAAGCACAAATACATAGCAAATGCATCCAAAGGCTAGAAAGTGACTCACCATGGGCTTTATATTTCTTAGCTTCTCGTAGGGTGAAATTGATCCGAGTGGTGCTTGTGGTAGCCTGTTGATCACATGTGCAGCCGTCATCATACACTCCGCCCAAAACCAAGGTGGAACATTTTTTGCATGCAGCATGCTTCTACATGTCTCTACCAAGTGTCGGTTCTTTATTTTTGCTATTCCATTTTTTTGTGGAGTGTTTGGACAAGTCGATTACCTTCGTATTTTATAGTCTTGTAGATACTTTAAGAACTCTTTAGAAGTATGTCCACCCCCGTTGTCCGTTCGAAGGCATTGAATGTTTTGACCAACTTCCTTTTTCTACTTTCTCTTTAAACTCCATAAACTTACTCAGTGCTTTTGATTTCTCCTTCATAAAGTAAACCCAGACGTACCTTGAGAAATCATCGATAAAAGTTATCATGTATTGGAAGCCGCTAATTGATGGATGCTTCACAGGTCCAAACACATCGAAGTGGATTAACTCAAGGGACTCCTTTGCTCTATACTCCGAATCATCATATGGTTTATGTGCTTTCCTACATTGACAACCAATACTCACCATGTCTTCTCGGACATCAAGTTGAGGAAGGCCTTTGAGCATGGACTTGTTCATCAACATTTTTAGCTTGTGGTAATTTATGTATCCCAGACGTGCATGCCACAAGTCAAAAGTCTCGTTCTTTTTTGTCTTGTCTACATATGTCATCTGTGTAGACATCACGTAGACAAACTCTAGTTTTCATCCCTTCATTAGTGGCTTGCTTGATGGCTTTAAGTTTTGATACACTTTTACATCTTCCGGTTCGAACACAACATAGTTGCCTGATGATGTCATTTGAGACACTGATATCAAGTTCTTCTTCATTCCAGGCACATGAAACACATTCTCCAGTTGCACTTGTCTTGATTTGTATTGAGGCACCACCATTGTTTTGCCAACGTGAGTGATAGGAAGCTTTGAGTTGTTTGTAGTGACAATAACTCGCCGCCCTTGATACTCAATCATATTTGACAGCTTCTCTTTATCTCCTGTCATATGATTAGAGCATCCAAAATCCAATATCCAATCTTTACTATAATTAATGGAATCATCACTCACCGTGACAAGTGCTTGCTCTCTTGACACTTTTTCTTCAAAAGACGTGGGCATATCTTCTTCAGATATTGGCTCCATAGTGGCATATGAGGCTTAGAAGTCCCATTCTTCTTCACTTTCAGGTTGACTGTACGAAGATGTCACAATATTCCCTTCCACCTTCTTGTATCGACAATCTTGAGCATAATGGCCTTTCTTCATATTAACATAGCATTGACCATTTTTACGATGACTGGTTTTCTCCTCCTCTTGATCACGCTTCAGATGGTAAGCTCCCCCTTGTTGCTAACTCCCTCCTTGTTGCTTTACATACCCATTTTCTCCCCTTTGATATCTTCGTTTCTTTGTCTTCATAGCTTCTGGATCCTTGCTCCTTTTGCTACTGAAAAAAGCTTTCTCCTCTTCTTTAATCAAGACTTTAGACATTTGTTTGTCTAGAGCCTCTTGATTAGACAATATATTTTCTAATTCATTCAAACTTGGCTCTTTTGCCCATCCATGGGTTACAGTGACAAGAGCGTTAAACTCTGGACGCAACCCATCAATTATAATTCTTCTCATCCTCGTCTCAGTGATTTTATTTACAGGATCTAATTTTGAAATATGTTCACATAAAGATTTAACTTTAGTAAAGAAGTCACTTACCGTCATATCTCCCTGTAAGATCATTCTCTAATTGTTGGAGCTTGGCATCATTTGTTCGAGCAAATAATGCAGCAAGAGTGTCCCATGCCGCCTTTGGAGTCTTTGCATCCTTGATGCGTGGCAGCAAACTGCTCTCTACCGAGATTGATAAAGCAAACATTGCTTTACCGGCCTTGATCTTCCACTTTTTAAGATCTTCTTATGCCGTTGGAGGTGTTGTTTCACTACCTCCAACAATCTTGACCAAGCAGATAAAATTGCATACATGTATTCTAATTATTATAATTATTATTATTAAGTTTTTCATGAGTGCTTACCGATGTTGCCATATCCATAGCAACTTGATATTGTCCGGCAATTATCAAGTTGGTTAGATCCCAAAAAAATTAACTCCACAGTCGCGGACAGCTTTTTGACAGCGTCTTCTAGTACCACGATCCTAGATCATGAAATACTCTTGAAGAACTTGAACTCGATCTTCCATTGCCTGCTCAACACGGGCTTTTGGATCGACCCGCTCTGATACCACTTATTGGAAATTATTTGGGAGGACTTAATAAAACTTTTATTTATGGTGAAATGTAAGTACAAGAGTACTTGTACACTCTCACACTATATCACTTTTCTTCCACACTTACACCTATATTGCTATGCATCTAAGACACTCTCACTTTACACTCTAGCTCACGTCACTCTTGCACACACTCACTATTTCAACTTCACTTCTTTATGCACACACATACAATGAGGACCCTCACCTATTTATGATTGTTTGATGTCGGTGAATGTACCGACTTTGTATTTACTAGATGTTTCTTGTAATTACTAGCTTATATAATAAATCAAGACATTAATGGATTATTCTAGAAATAGGAAAATTCTAGAAAGAGAGAGTAAGTTGTTGATCTTTTTACATGACGTGGGCTTAATTTATATATATTTTTAAGTTAAAATACTTCATATTTATTTGTTTTATGTCTCAATTTTGTGATATTTGGTGTTTAATTGGTTAAATTATCTTTTGTTAGGATACTTGCAAAATTTGAGTAAATTTGGATGTAAAATGAGAGAGCTAGCACGTGACATGACCAGTGACATGGATTTGGAGGGTGTGTCAGAGAATGTGTCGATTTATATCTACCTAAATACAAGTCCGTCTAAGCTAGAATTTCAGTGGTAATCATGGTTTGATGTCACAGATAGGTTCATGGTTTCAGAAACTAGGTTCGGGCCTCGAAAAGATGAGCTGTAGTGCAAATTGGACGTAACATGGACTGTGACACGGCCATGTCGTAGTCCGTGTCATGTGGAAAAGCTGATTTCTAGCAGATTTAGGCAGAAGACAACATGGTCAGTGACATGGGCATTCTGAGTCCGTGACACGGGCCGTGTTGGGCGCTGGAAAATTATGAAAATTAGTGATTTTAAGCCAAAAGGAAGTCCAAGAAGCCCTAGGATTTGTATATATTTGTAAATAAACCATCTAAACCTAGGGAAAAAAAAAACAACTTCTAAACAAGATCTAAAAATTCTCTTGAAGTAAGGAGCCAATTTTTCCACCATAAAAACAAGTTGAAAATTGAAGATTCAAGGTTTCAAGATTGAAGACTTTTGTTCATCAAAGGGTTTTCTTTCTCCACCATGTTTTCTTTATCTTTAATTTGTTGTTGTGATTTACTTTCTATTGCCATGAACTAACTTTCTTTTTCAAGTATGGGATGATGTAGTTGATACAAACCTTATTTAATTTAATTTGAGTTTTATTCCTAGATCTATGAATTTTGTTGATTTGCATTAATGCCTAATTAACGCTTGATCACCTTTATTTCATGATTTGAGATAGTTTAATTGCTTTGCGATATAAGAATTAAACCACAGCTCTAATTAACAAAACTTAGAATTATTAATTGCCTTGCGATATAGGAGTTAATAAGACTTTGGCATATTAAGGGTTGGTAATTAAGACTTGAATAATTAGTTCTCTAATAAGATTAGTTACTTTGCGATACAAGAATTAGTTGGAAGATTGAATTAATTATTAGGGTTAGTTCTATAAGTCTGCGTACGATTATAGACAATTTCCTTCGTTTCATAGATGAGAACTTAATTAGATTAAATAGGAAAAATCAATGAAATCTACCCTATACTTGAGCTTATCTATATTGATTATAACCTTTAGAATTTATTTGTTTTATTTTAATTTAATTAGTCCTTTAGTTAATCAAAAGAATATATTTATCTTGATCTAGCTAGATTGAAATAATTAATATCATAATTAAATCAAATCACAATCTCTGTGGGAACGATACTCTACTCATCACTTTATTACTTGTTCGATTGTGTATACTTGCACAGACCGCATCACCAAATTCCCTGAGGTCTCATTTGATCACACAGATGCCGCTCATGTGAAAGAGTCGCACAATGATGCACTAGTAATCGAAGCTATGATAGGGGAATACTGGGTGTGCAAACTGCTAGTAGATGAGGGAAGTGCAGTCAACCTGATAACCAAAAAGGCGTACCTGATCATAAAAGGGGAGCTAGCGGCTCTCAAACCTGTAAAAAAGCCATTAGTGGGTCTAGGCGGAAGGCCAATACAACTGCTGGGCATAGTCGAAATGGTTTGGCGAAGACCCTTGCCCGACCAAAACACTAAAGGTACCATTCAATATTGTTGATATGGATCTAGCCTATAATGCTATTTTGGGGAGACCCCTATTGTATAAAACAGGTGCCATTACAAGTATCCGGTACTTGACAATGAAGATCCCAACCCCCAAAGGTCCAGTGGTAATCAGAGGAAACCATGAGGCATCCCAGAAGTGCTATACAGTAGCTGAGGGAGGAAAAGAAGAGACACTCAGCATTGAGCAGATTATGACTCCTCACATAAGAGAAAAAAGAGCAAAACCGGGGGATGTAACGAAGGAGTTTGGGATGGCAAGAGCCAAAGTGAAGATAGGAGGAAGAATGAAGCCGGAAACTGAAAGAGGAGTCACTGATGTTTTGATGGACAATCAAGACCTGTTTTCAACAGACCCCAGGGAGATAAAAGGCGTAGACCCGAGCATAATTACTCATAAGCTCGCGGTTGATCCAAACGCAAAGCCAGTAAGGTAGAAGAAGAGGAATTTCAGCCTGGAGAAGTAAAGAATAATAGCAGAGGAAGTAAAAAAGCTAGAAGCAGCCGGTTTCATTAAGCCGATTCAATATACAGACTGGTGTGCTAACATAGTGCTGGTTAAAAAATCCAATGGCAAACACTGGATGTGTGTGGATTTTACAGATTTGAACAAGGCTTGCCTAAAGGATAATTACCCTTTGCCCTGTATACACCAACTGGTTGATTCAACAGCGAGTCACGAGCTCTTTTCCATTGTAGATGCGACTAACGGGTATTACCAGATCCCAATGAGCCAAGCTGATAAAAGCAAAACAACCTTTTTTACTGATTGGAGAACCTACTGTTATAGGGTGATGCCGTTCGAGTTAAGGAATGCAGGAGCTACCTACCACCGGTTGATGAACTATATGTTCCAAGGGCAGATAGGAAGAACAGTGGAGGTGTATATAGATGATCTAATCATCAAGAGTAAGAGGGAGGAAGACCACCCCAATGATCTCAGAGAAGTGTTCAGCATTTTCAGGAATTTCAGGATGAGGCTCAATCCAAACAAATGTGCTTTCGGGATAAAAAAAAATGGAAAATTCTTAGGGTTCATGGTCTCGAAGAAGGGGATAGAGGCCAACCCGGAGAAAGTACAGGCCATACTTGATATGAAGCCGCCCAAGAATGTGAAAGAAGTCCAGAAGCTTAATGGTCGGATAATAGCATTGGGAAGATTCATGTCTTATGGAGCGCTGAAATCTTTGCCTTTTTATCAAACCCTGAGAAATGTAAAAAAGTTTGACTGGACAGAGAAATGTCAAACAGCTTTTGAGAAGCTCAAAGAATTCTTGTCTTCACCACCAGTCCTAAGTCGACCCATACCTGGGGAGTGGCTGTACCTATACCTAGCTACAGCAGATGAAGCTATTGCCAGTGTGTTGATCAGAGAGGAAAATGGGAAGCAGAAGCCAATTTATTATGTCAGTAGAGTATTGAAGGGGTCAGAGCTGAGATACTCGGTGATAGATAAACTGGCTTTGGTTGTTGTCGAGGCTTGTAAGAGATTGAAGGCCTATTTTCAAGCTCATACCATAGTGGTAAGAACAAACATGCCACTGAGAAAAGCCCTAGAACCTCCAGAAGATTCCGAGCGGCTTGTTAATTGGTCAATCCAACTAGGGGAACACGATGTAACATATGAGCCTAGAGCTCCTCTTAAAGCACAGGTCCTCGTGGATTTTATGGCTAAAATGGGGGGAGATAAGGGAGAGTAGATGAAAGACAGCATGCCAGAGAAATGGGAGTTATATGTGGATGGTGCAAGTAATGAAAAAGGGGTAGGAGCCGGTGTCCTTCTGATAGGACCAGGTAAAATCCAAATCATCTATGCCCTGAAACTTATGTTTAAAATAACTAACAACTTGGCAGAATATGAAGCAATGATAGTTGGCTTATTGCTGGCAAAAGAAGTTAAAGCAGAAAACTTAGTGGTGTATAGTGATTCCCAATTGGTGGTGAACCAAATGAATGGTAATTTTATTGCAAAGGAACTGCTGATGATAAAATATCTGGAGAAGGTAAAGAAGCTGCTACAACGGGTAACAGAGAGAGGAGGAAAAGTAAAAATTTGCCAGATCCCTAGAGAAGAGAACAAGGAGGCAGATATGCTAGCAAAAGCAGTGGCTGAAGGGGCAGAAGCTTTCCATAAAATTCCACTAAGGGAAGAATTGACTAGCCCAAGTGTTGAAATAGAAGAAGTTCTGAAAATTGAAGAAATAGCTGAGTGGATGAAACCTCTTATAAAACAACAGGGGAGTTACCAGAAGATAGAAAAGAGGCACAAAGGTTACAAGCAATTGCTTTACTCTACCATTACCAGCATGGAGTTCTGTTTCTGAAAGCCAGATCTCACCCATGGTGCCGTTGTGTATTGGCGGGTGATGGCCTACACTTGATGAGGGAAATTCACGAAGGAATTTACGGATCACATGAGGCAGCCCCAACATTAGTCAAGAAAGCACTCCTTCAAGGATATTATTGGCCAACCATGTATAAAGATGCGTAGGGATTGGTGGAGAAATGTGATAAGTGTCAGAAGTATGCTAAGGTGAGCCATCTGCCGGCTAGTTGTCAGTCACCCATTGGAAGCCCTTGGCCCTTCACCATGTGGGGAATGGATATCCTTGGTCCTTTCCCACTGGCATCAGGCCAAAGAAAGTTTTTAATTGTGGCCATAGATCATTTCACAAAGTGGATAAAAGCAATGCCGGTGCCCACCATCATCGAGGAAAAGATAGAGAAGTTCTTTAGAAATGAAGTTTTTTTCAGATTTGGCATCCCCCACACCTTGATTACAAACAATGGAAAGCAGTTCGACTGTGAAAAATTCAAAAGCTTCTGCAGCAACCTGAATATACAACTACACTTTTCATCTATGGCACACCCGTAAACAAATGGCCAAATAGAAAATGCGAACAAAACTCTGCTAGAAAGGATCAAGAAGCGGCTTGATGATTTGAAAGGCGGATGGGTAGATGAACTGTACAGTGTACTGTGGGCTTACATAATAACTCCAAGGAAAGCTACGGGAGAAACCCCCTTCCGTCTAGCTTATGGTATGGATGCAATGATCCCAGCAGAGATAACATTCCCACCATGGCGTGTCTTGAACTATAATGAAGAGGAAAATGAAGTATCTGTAAAGATTAATAACGATTTATTGCAGAAAAGAAGAGAGCAAGCCGCTATCCGAGCAGATGCATATCGACAACAAGCCGCCAAGTATCATGACAAGAGAGCAAGAGTCAAATACTTTAAAGTGGGAGACTTAATCCTACGAAGAGCAGATGTGGGAAAAGGCGAGGCAAGAGTTGGAAAGCTCTGTTCAAACTGGTAAGGCCCCTACGGGATAGTAGAAGTGTTGGGAAAAAGGGCATATAAAATAGCAAATCTCGACGGAACTATCCTACCTAGGACCTGGAACGCCGAACTATTGAGAAAGTATTACCAGTAATTGTAGCTGCCATCTCCAAAAGTTATTAATGAAAAAGTTCAGATTCCAACAACAATTTATCTCATTCTTTCGTCCTATAAAGTAAATTCAAACTGCTGTAAGAGGCTCCAAGTTAGCCCAAGCAAAGAAGCCAAGTCCTAATCAAACCGCTGTAAGAGGCTCCATGACAGCCCAGGCGAAGAGGCCAAGTCCTATCAAACTACTGTAAGAGGCTCCAAGTTAGCCTAGATGAAGAGGCCAAGTCTTATCAAACCGCGGTAAAAGGCTCCAAGCAGTCCATGCAAATAGAAAAGTCCAACCAACTCGCTATAAGAGGCTTCAAACAGCCCAGGCATAAAGACTAAATCTCTCCAAGCCTCCATAAGAGGCTTTAAAGAGCACAGGCAAACAAAGTTACTAAAACAACTGACAGTTGCAAAAAACACGAGGCAAAACTCAAAAAGAAAAAACAGAAGCATAAGAAATTGCGACCCAAATAATTAAACAGTAACAATTTCATTCAAATAATATGGTTCATGGAAATATTCAAAGAAAATTACAAAACTAATCTACAATATGGACCTCAGTCCCTTCATTTGAGCCGAGGCTGGTTTGCGTGCCACCGTCGGGCGTGACAGTATCGCCACCGGCCAAAGGGTGAACATCACTTTGAGTAGAGGGAACATCAGAAGCTTCCCTTTGTTCAGTAGGAGGCGGCAAAATTCCTTCAAACTGGGTAATTGGAGCAGGAACGGCTGGAGCCGGATCTTCAACAGTAAGAGGGATCGAGGGTGCATCATCGTTACCTTCATCGTCATCATCTTCCTCATCAAACACATCATCAGCAAAATCCTCATACACCCCAACAGCATTTGCACAATTGTCCCATACCCTGTAATAGAGAGCATCGATGTCAATTTCTGCAAGCTGGGGGGAGACAACCCTAGAGATCTCAAAGAAGTGTTCAGCATTTTAGGAAATTTAGGATGATGCTCAATCCAGACAAATGTGCTTTTGGGATAAAAAATGGAAAATTCTTAGGGTTCATAGTCTCGGAGAAGGGGATAAAGGCCAACCCGGAGAAAATATAGGCCATACTTGATATGAAGCCGCCCAAGAATGTGAAAGAAGTCCAGAAGCTTAATGGCTGGATAACAGCATTGGGAAGATTCATGTCTTGTGGAGCGTTGAAATCTTTGCCTTTTTATCAAACCCTAAGAAATGTGAAAAAGTTTGACTGGACAGAGAAATGTCAAACAGCTTTTGAGAAGCTCAAAGAATTCTTGTCTTCACCACCAGTCCTAAGTCGACCCATACCTGGGGAGCAGCTGTACCTGTACCTAGCTACAGCAGATGAAGCTATTGCCAGTGTGTTGATCAGAGAGGAAATTGGGAAGCAAAAGCCAATTTATTATGTCAGTAGAGTTTTGAAGGGGTCAGAGTTGAGATACCCGGTGATAGATAAGCTGGCTTTGGTTGTTGTCGAGGCTTGTAAGAGATTGAGGGCCTATTTTCATGCTCATACCATAGTTGTAAGAACAAACATGCCACTGAGAAAAGCCCTAGAACTTTCAGAAGCTTCTGAGCGGCTTGTTAATTGGTCAATCTAACTAGGGAAACACGATGTAAGATATGAGCCAAGAGCCGCTCTAAAAGCACAGGTCCTCACGGATTTTGTGGCTGAAATGGGGGGAGATAAGGGAAAGCAGATGAAGGATAGCATGCTAGAGAAATAGGAGTTACATGTGGATGGTGCAAGTAATGAAAAAGGGGTAGGAGCCGATGTCCTTCTGATAGGACCAGGTAAAATCCAAATCATCTATGCCCTGAAACTTATGTTTAAAGCAACTAACAACTTGGCAGAATATGAAGCAATGATAGTCAGCTTATTACTGGCAAAAGAAGTTAAAGCAGAAAACCTAGTGGTGTATAGTGATTCCCAATTGGTGGTGAACCAAATGAATGGCAATTTTATTACAAAGGAGCCGCTGATGATAAAATATCTGGAGAAGGTAAAGAAGCTGCTACAACGAGTAACAGAGAAAGGCGGAAAAGCAAAAATTCGTCAGATCCCTAGAGAAGAGAACAAGGAGGCAGATATACTGGCAAAAGCAGCGGCTGAAGGGGCAAAAGCTATCCACAAAATTCCACTAAGTGAAGAATTGACCAGCCCAAGTGTTGAAATAGAAGAAGTTCTGGAAATTGAAGAAATAGCTGAGTGGATGAAACCGCCTATAAAACAACAGTGGAATTGCCATAAGATAGAAAAGAGGCACAAAGGTTACAAGCAATTGCTGTACTCTACCATTACCAGCATGGAGTTTTGTTCCTGAAAGCCAGATCTCACCCATGGTGCCGTTGTGTATCGGCGGGTGATGGCCTACACTTGATGAGGGAAATTCACGAAGGAATTTGCGGATCACATGAGGCAGCCCCTACATTAGTCTGGAAAGCACTCCTTCAAGGATTTTATTGGCCAACCATGTATAAAGATGCGCAGGGATTGGTGGAGAAATGTGATAAGTGTCAGAAATATGCTAAGGTGAGCCATCTGCCGGCTAGTTGTCAGTCACCCATTGGAAGCCCTTGGCCCTTCGCCATATGGGGAATGGATATCCTTGGTCCTTTCCCACTGGCATCAGGCCAAAGGAAGTTTTTAATTGTGGCCATAGATCATTTCACAAAGAGGATAAAAGCAATGCCGGTGCCCACCATCACCGAGGAAAAGATAGAGAAGTTCTTTAGAAATGAAGTTTTTTTACAGATTTGGCATCCCCCACACCTTGATTACAAACAATGGAAAGCAGTTCGACTGTGAAAAATTCAAAAGCTTCTGCAGCAACCTGAATATACAATTGCACTTTTCATCTATGGCACGCCCATAAACGAATGGCCAAACAGAAAATGCGAACAAAACTCTGCTAGAAAGGATCAAGAAGCGGCTTGATGATTTGAAAGGCGGATGGGTAGATGAATTGTACAGTGTACTGTGGGCTTACATAATAACTCCAAGGAAAGCTACGGGAGAAATCCCCTTCCGTCTAGCTTATGGTATGGATGCAATGATCCCAGCAGAGATAACATTCCCACCATGGCGTGTCTTGAACTATAATGAAGAGGAAAATGAAGTATCTACAAAGATTAATAACGATTTGTTGCTGGAAAGAAGAGAGCAAGCCGCTATCCTAGCAGATGCATATCGATAACAAGCCGCCAAGTATCATGACAAAAGAGCAAGAGTCAAACACTTTAAAGTGGGAGACTTAATCCTATGAAGAGCATATGTGGGAAGAGGCGAGGCCGGAGTTGGAAAGCTTGGTTCAAACTGGGAAGGCCCCTACCAGATAGTAGAAGTGCTGGGAAAAGGGACATATAAAATAGCAAATCTCGACGGAACTGTCCTACCTAGGACCTGGAACGCCGAACTATTGAGAAAGTATTACCAGTAATTGTAGCTGCCATCTCCAAAAGTTATTAATGAAAAAGTTCAGATTCCAACAATAATTTATCTCATTCTTTCATCCTATAAAGCAAATTCAAACCGTTGTAAGAGGCTCCAAGTTAGCCCAGGCGAAGAAGCCAAGTCCTAATCAAACCATTGTAAGAGGCTCCATGACAGCCCAGGCGAAGAGGCCAAGTCCTATCAAACTACTGTAAGAGGCTCTAAGTTAGCCCAGGAGAAGAGGCCAAGTCTTATCAAACAGCTGTAAAAGGCTCCAAGCAGTCCATGCAAATAGAAAAGTCCAACCAACTCGCTATAAGAGGCTTCAAACAGCCCAGGCATGGAGACTAAATTTCACCAAACCTCTATAAGAGGCTTTAAAGAGAACAGGCAAATAGAGTTACTAAAACAACCAAGAGTTGCAAAAAACACGAGGCAAAACTCAAAAAGAAAAAAACAGAAGCATAAAAAATTGCGACCTAAATAATTAAACAGTAACAATTTCATTCAAATAATATGGTTCATGGAAATATTCAAAGAAAATTACAAAACTAATCTATAATATTGACCTCAGTCCCTTCATTTGAGCCGAGGCTGGTTTGCGTGCCACCATCGGGCGTGATAGTATCGCCACCGGCCAAAGGGTGAACATCACTTTGAGTAGATGGAACATCAGAAGCTTCCCCTTATTCAGTAGGAGGCGGCAAAATTCCTTCAAACTGGGTAATTGGAGCAAGAAGGGCTGGAGCCGGATCTTCAATAGTAAGAGGGATCGAGGGTGCATCATCGTTACCTTCGTCGTCATCATCTTCCTCATCAAACACATCGCCAGCAAAATCCTCGTACGCCCCAACAGCATTTGCACAATTGTCCCATACCTTGTTATAGAGAGCATTAATGTCAATTTCTGTAAGCTGGGGGGAGACGTATGAAACTTTGCTGAAATGGTCTAAGGTTATTCGATCCGCCTTTAGTAACTCTTCATCTGACCTTACAGCCGCTCGAGCTTCCTCGACCACTCTTTTTTTGCAAGCTTTATAAAAAGCGGTAAGCACTTGGCTGGTGAAAAGATTTATAGTATCATGTTCTTTAAGTCGCTCAGCAACAGCCCCATCTCTCTGAGCAACGAGGGCGGCATTAGAGGACTTCAGCTCAGCAATTATTTTTTTCCATCTCCTCATGCTTTTGCTGTAACTCCCTTGCATGTTTTCCGCTGCTGCTCCAGCTCAGTAATAAGATGAGATTTTTCCTCCTCCTTACCCCTCATCAACTCATCAGCAGCAGCAAGGGCCTTGTCTTTACTCTTAACCTCATCAACCGCCTTGGCCAGCTCAGCATTAGCCTTATTTAAATCAGCCGTGCCTTTGAGGTTTGACTTCAGAGCATTGGCATGGGCCACGCCAAACACCTCAAGATGTTGAAAAGTCTGAAAAACTCATCAATGAAAATAAGTTACCAATAAACATATAAAATTAAAGGAGAATTATTGATCAAAATCTCACTTACGGAAAGACGGTGTTTGCGGGCCTTTCCGAGCAGCTTTGTTTCAGGGATCCTGTTCAATTTTACCATATCCATAGGAAGGCAAGCCACCTAGGAGAACCACCTAGCAACCCTATCACTCCCCATGGAAATTTATTTACGCTTAAGATGAAGGTAGTCGCCGACTAGGATTGGCGCCCCAGATGTTTCACAAAAAACCTTTCTCAAGACATAGGGATGCTCAACCCCATCACCACATACGGCATACCCGTCAAAGGAAAAAGCAGCAGCAGCAGATGAACCCACTCTCTCAGTAGAGACAATAGCACCAGAAGTGTGAGGGATAGCCGCCATTGAAATAGGCATTGAGGATACAGCAATGCTGGCAGGTGGAACACCCGCAGAAATAGTAGAAGTAACAGCTCCAACAGGCAAGGGCCCCAAGCCGCTTCCACCGACACCAGTTGATGTAGCTGGAATAGTGGAAGTAGTGACATTAGTTCCAGCGGCTATCCCAAAACTGATAACAGGAGCCTGTACAACAGCAGTCGCAGCACTAGAGGTCCTAGCTCTATTACTGGGTCTTGAAGATGGTGTCGTATCTATAGAAATTCCACCAAAATGTTTCATCTCTACAATTATCAAAGGAAAATAACAATCGATAAAGGAAATCAAAAAAGTAAAGAAGAAACAAGTACCATGTGCAGTGCCGGCTTTAGCGGCTAGCTGCGCCACCAGATTCAAGTCAACCTCAGATGAGCTAAAGGAAGAACTAGGGCTATCCGGATAATCTAATGTCCAGATTCCCTTTGAAAGATTGCTAGGCCAAGGAGGGGGTGGTGATAAAGGAAGGACATTTTGGTCACCATCTACATCAGCTAATAAACTAGCAAGCTCAGGATCTTCTTCACTAGCTAGCTAGTCAGAAGTTTTTTCTTTAGCCGCTCTCTTATATGAAGGTCTCTTAGGGGATGATCTCTCAGCAAGGTAACTAGACACCCGTTTATCTAGACTCATTCCCTGACTAAAATGAAGAGCAGCAAAAGCCTGTAGTTCAGTTTATTCTCTTTTTTTGAGTTTTTTACGGTCAGAGGGGGGGCGAGACAACCCAGTCACGAGGCAAAGATCGAAAAGCATCTGCATGCTCAACAATCAAAAACCTATTTTTTAAACCATGAACTTTGGGAGGACTACCATCCCAAAAGTGGTATGCTGTACCGCGCCAAGAAGTTGATACAAACATCTCAATTTTTCTGCGGGTCAGTTTAAAGAATTGAAAAAATCTATCAACTGTTGGCTCAACATTCGCCCGCTTGTGAACATGTAAAAACTCAAAAAAGCTACGGATTGAATTAGGGTGAAATTGAGACAGGGGAATAAACCGACCCTCCAAAATTTTCACTAAAATAGGTTCTAACAGAAACTTCAGAACAGCCTACAATTGACTAGCATGAATAATAATCCTATTACTATTTAAACGATTAGAGAAAAAGCATGTAGCACTAGGACAACGATAAGAATAACCATTAGGTAAAGGGTATTGACGAATAAAGGTATTATAAGTATTCAAATCAGTGAAAACAGACTTTATCTTAGACACATCAGACAACATAGAATCAAAACCAGCAATGTTCTCAACAGACTCATTAAAATCAGGAAGAGCCATTAGAAAAGAACCTGTATGTAGTCGAAGGTGATCGGAGAAGCAAAGAAGCAAAAGCATCGGTGAAGGAAAAATCTCGAAAGCAAAAGTAGAAAATAAGAAAGGAAAGACAGAGAGAGAAGTAAGAAAAGTAAAAAAGAAGTAAAACAACACAATTTATAGGAAAGGGAAAGAACTCAAGATAAAATCAAGGCCGTAGGATTAAATCGAGACCAACGGTGGAGAAAAATAGGAAGTCAAAGAGACACTGACATACGAAAGGTTAAAACAGCATGCAGTAAATGACAATTGTTAATCGAGAGAAAAGAGTAGACGTGTCCCATCATAAATGGAGAAATAACTGACAGATGAAAAGGGCGCCAGAAATTTTTCAAAATTCAAAATTCAAAATTTCCCTTCAAAATCTCAGTGAATCTACATGAAATTGAAGGGAAATTTTTAAACCGCTCGATTTTCACACCTTAAATTGGCTAACGTGGATAAATAAGTCAGCAGATACATAGAGTAAGCGGATACATATATGGCCTTCAAAAGTAAGCCGCTTAATTCATATTATATACAGCAGCTTATCTTTAGTTCAGATAAACTAAAATTCGAACCGATGCTTATAAAATAACAAAGAAGTCATAAATAACTTCTCATACTTGAGGGGGGAGTACTGATAGAGTAGTAGATATTGGGCTAGAATTAGGTCCAATACCATATAACAGAAAAATGACATCTTTCTAGAATACCAATGGAATGGAGGACCAAAGGGACACTTGTAAGCAATCTAGCAGGTGCTCCTAAAACCCTACATTCCTTGAACATGCTATATAAAGAATAGTACAACGATATGTGAGGTAATTCTATTCTTCTAAAACCCTAAACCTTTCTATTCTCTATTTTCTTGATACTATTCACTGACTTAAGCATCGGAGTATGAACGGGACCACCCCAGTCCCGACATATTCAAACCTGCTATTTATATTGCAGAGACCCACTAAACAGCAGTTGAGACCCCGCTAGATAGGCATAGTGACCTGGAAGTAGAGAGTAGATACCCGTATGGATGACCCAAATCCATCAAGTATGATAGTATATCTTGGAAAATAATGGAAACGGTACGGTAGGACTCTTCACTTCACTCTTGAATTTGTATTAAGTGCGAATTTATGCTCTTCTTTAAAACACAATTATTTTTTTTATTTTCTAAAGAAAATATAAATTAATTACTACTCCCTCCATCTCGAAAAGATGAAAAAAAGCGAAGTCACAATTACCCAAATTTAATAAATTAATTCCTAACAACTTTATTTAAATTAAAGTCCACTAACCTCGATAAATCAATACTATTAGACCAAGAAAAATTATTATTTTAGAGAGATTATGTATTTATCGATAAATTAATTTATTGACAAATAAATACTTATTAATTTAAAAAATATTTTTATATTTTATTCATTTTGTACAAATGTTTTTAATAAACTTTTAAATAGATTATAAATAAAAAGTAAAATATATCCTTATCCTTATCTTTATCCTTAGAGCATCCCCAATACTACTAGCTAAAACCTAGAGTATTTTTAAATAAAATATAGAGTATCTATTTTTAAAGAGTAAATATTTCAATTTTACTCCAATGGATTCTCCATAATAATTCTTCAATTTAGATTTTTTAAAGCATTAAATAATATTTATACATGTGTCATGTTTTTCCTTTAAAATTTATTTTCTCTCTCTTTCTTTTATTATAAAATGTGGAGAGATAATATAAAAAGTGTCTTAAAAGTTGAAACATCATTAATGACATATACATTAGAGAGTGAGCTTGGCTAGCTCTCTTATGTATATTTTGAAAATAAAGAGTGCATTGGAGTACAATTTTATGAGTTCACTATGTATTATCAAGAGTATTGACCAAATAAAGAGTGGTTTGTGAATGCTCTTAACATATATAGAAGTGGGAAGGGGGCAAATCAGGTAAATTGACCCCTTGCACTTCCCTAATTACACTACAAGGAATTTGCTAAATGGCGACGCTAAAAAGCGTCATCAAATGTGTTATTTTCGTCGCCGTAAATTTTAGGTGACGAAAATTTATCGTCACAACTGACGTCATGAAAAGTGCGTCATATTTGTATATTATGACACCATTTTATTTTTGTCATTAAAGAGGATACATATGATGACGAAACCTAAAAGCGTCACCTAATAGTTTGCTTTTAGTGATGCTTATTTTGTCATAGTTGATTTATTTTTTTTGTCACATTAACTCATATATCGTCACTAATGTAACACATAAAGTGACGAATCTATAATTTGTCACTTATTTGATAATTTTTTGTGACAAAATTAGCAACAACCATTAAACATAACTCTTAAAGGTGACATTAATTTTCGTCATCTTATATATTATTTTCTCATGAAAAATATAACATTGATGACGCTTTCAATTCGTCACTACTCTCTGTATATTTATAGTGAAGAAAAAAAAGTGTCACCATAGCATACTTGTCTAGTGACGTAATGGAATCGTCACCATATTATATAATCAGTGACGAAATATATCGTCACTAAATTAAATAACTCTAATGACAAAATAAAAGGTGTCACCATGTTACCATAATACATGACAATTTAAAACGTCACTATATTGTATTTAATTGATGACAAATGAAAATTGTCACCATATTATTAATGGTTTATGACATTATATTCTAAACGTCACTAACCTTTGCATACAATTACTTGCCTAAAGCACAACCGAAAATGCCAATTTGATTACCAATGACGTACAAAACAACATTGTAATAATGATATGATATAAGAATTATTGTCACAAGAACAGAATGATCATTATATTTATAAATAATGATATTATAATTATTTAAAAATATTCACTACACAAATACTCATATATACAAATATTGAATATAAAGAAATGACTACAAAATTTAATGAAGTACCATAACTAAGTTCATAGTACGCATAAATCTCTGTTCTATTTCTTAAATTTCATATAACATCATAAATGACATATATATTTAAAATTTTATCAACAAATATCTGATTTCCTATTGCAATATTTAAATGCCTCTTGCAGTGATAGATTGTGGTGGCACAGGTGGTGCAGAAGGTCAAGGTATATTTCTAATGATGAATTTCTTCGGTCCATATACTTATTGTTCAAGTTAACGACTTAATGCAATCAAATATTGATAAATCTTCTGATTCCTCCTAGACTAGGATGCTCTGAGGTATCAATAAATTCTGTAGATGTTCCATCTTCTTCCAATCTTGAAGTTGATTTCTTGGGGGGAAAAAAAGAAAATAAAAGATAAGAATCATTACTATTATCATAGCAACCAAATGATCACAGATGTTCAAAAACACTTACATTCTACTTTGAGCCAGAAACCAAGTTCATCAGCCTTTATGGATGGGTTCTGGCTGCCATTGAGCTTATAAAATTGTTCAACACTATAGATTTGTATATCCGTCTTAAAGTCTAAGATGCCGATGTCAGACTTCAGAGATATGTCATCACCTTGGTGACCCGGAAAGGGGCTTAGGATCACACACAAACTTGACT